>JADLZN010004789.1:0-38535 GCA_018155175.1 Sinocyclocheilus anophthalmus
GGTCTTCACAGTGATGCCATAGAAGAACTATTTTCAGTTCACTAAAGAACCTTTCAGTGAACATTTCCTAAAAGAACCATGTTTTCTTTTAGTGTACACCATGTAGTATGCAGTAAGCCATGAGTGTTTGGCAAATCTGTCATTATTTTAACTGAAAAACAATAGAAATCAGTGGTAAGTCTAATTTATACAGCTTAGCGGGCTGTGCATGTCTCTCTCAGGTCAGTCAGTGAGGTCGTTTGTAATTAACCCAGTCTGACAAGAGGATCATAGCAAGGTTAATATCTTAATTCTTAATCAGAGAGCAACCCGAGACTAAGACCTATACAGTGAGTAAGATGCTTAATTTACAGCATGGACCGATATTAAATTACAAACTCACAAACAAATACTCCTGAGAAAATGTAGCCATTAATGTATTTATGGATATAAACTTATTTGCTATATAGAGGCCTATAAAAACACTACCAGACAAAAGTTTGTACACACTTGATTATATTATTATACAAATCTTTTGATCTAGAGGCTTATATGCTTACAGATGTCTGAATTAGTTTTGTAGCTTATATATTATTATATTTAGATAATAGTATATATATATATATATACATAATATATATATATATATTGAAAATTGAGCTATTGATACGGCACCTTCATGAACGTGCTTAAAATCCCCACCTTTTTATCTGTTCTAAATCTACCTTAAATTAATACTTTTCAAGTTTTTAATACTCTAATCAACATGGGCATGGACAAATATGGGTGCTTTATGCTTTATGGGCACTAATGTATCATTTATTATTGAGTGAAAGCCATACTCAACATAGAGGCATAAAAGAATTCAGATACAGGGGTTTTCACACAACAAAAAGTTTTGGAGAAGAAAAGAAAAAAAAAAAAAAAAACGCATTTTTTAAGAAATTTTAATCAAAAGTCAAAGCTCTATTATATTAATTTAAACAATTATCATCAATCAATTATTATATTAATTTAATAACATATAACTATATCTTAGTGTCTTAATTGTTTAGATTTTATAATGCATTATCTTCTTATCGATCCACCAGTTCACATTTACAACTGCGTGTTTGGTGCATAAAAACATGGGTGGATGTTTGCATTGGTCTGAACAAAAACAGCACACAGGCTTATTGAAAATGCACATTCGTTCTCTGCCAGCAGGAGACGCTTTGGGAACGGCAGAAATATAGCATTGCTCTGAGACTGTAAACAAAGTTCAGGCTCGTCAGGCACTGTACTTTGAAACGTGGGTGGGCAAGGCCTCTTCATATTTATTGCAATGAAATCGCACATTAAGCCATACTCGCATATTCTGTCAGTCCCTCGCCGCAACTTTAAGACCTTCTTGAAATCATAAATAAATACTCTGCTGGGGGGGAAGCGCATTTAATATACTTTTTATGGCCTTAAAAATGATACACTTAATTTAAGACGCTCGTAATACTTAAGGACGGCCACGGAACCCTGAAAGGATGCTTCGTCCATGCATTAAATGCAGATTAATGAAAATTACTGCCCGTTACAATGAATTTGCGTTAATCATGCTTTATTGAATGAATTACAATTCATTTAGGCTGATCGCAAACTTTTGACCGGTAGTGTATATTAACTTTATCAACGTTTTAAAGTGAGGGGAAAACGCTTCACTGTGCAAATTTGCAAAAAATGTAAATTCATCTGTCAAACTAGCCAAATTAGGTGGATGGTTGCCTGACATGCCCTTATCCTACAAAACCATGAAATGACACAAGGTGAAAGAAAACGTTACATGCTACATTAAATATGGGTTATGTTGCACTGTGCTGCGTCACTAATGTAAAACTGGTTACTGAAGCAAAACAGCTTTTGCAATTTCTTGTCTTTTTAAAAAAATTATTCTTTAGTAAAAGTATAGCTTAAAAAATAAATATAACATACACACACACATATGGAAAGATCCATTTTCATCATTCTACTATATAAGATAGACTAGTATGGCTTCATATAGAGATTACATATCCTTGCTTTTTTCCCCTCTTGTTTTGTTCCATCGTTCAGTCTGAGCATCTTTTTTTTTCTTTTTTTCAGTCTGAGCATCTTAGGATGTGCTCTGTGCGGATCAGAATTCCTCCTCCTCTCACTCTGTCTGTCCCTGACTGCGGAGCTAGCAGGACAGCAGGGGGTTGGGAGGCAGTCCTTAGACAGCATTGCTTACACATTGAGTGGAGGAGGGAAGCATAAGAGGTTAAAGATAATAAAGAGGTACTTTGAACAACAAACCTGCTGAGACAGGAAGTATGTGCACACATGCACGCACTCATACACAAGCAGAAATATCGCACACTACTTCCCTGAAGAGTTCTCTCTCCTACACAGAGCTATTTAGTGTCCTCTGCTGGTTGAGATGCAAACAGCACCAGCACTCAAAGATCTACGCACTACTGACTGAGAGATTGATAAACATCAGAATTCATGAAACAGCACCAACACCACTCAGCTAATAAAGGTTCATATGTGAAGCAGAGGGTTTCATATATGCACTTGACCCTCAGTGTGCTCCAACTGCAGTCTGGTAAGGAAAATCACACTGAGACTGTTTTAAGAAGATAGACCACCCAATAGGGAAGCTATAGGGGTTGCTATAGGGAAGGAGTTATTGTCCCACCCTCACACTGGTGCACACCATCAGAGAAGATATGTTCTTCTGTGGAACATAATAGAATATATTTTGGAGATTGTTGGTAACCAAACCGTTTCAGTTCCCATTCAATTCCAATGTATGGGCAAAAATTCAATGGAAGTCAATGTGAACAAACTATTTGGTTAACAAGATTCTTCAAAATATCTTCTGCTAAATTCCACAGAAGAACATCTCTTCTCTGATGATGTGTGCACCAGTGTGAGGGTGGGACAATAACTCCTTCCCTATAGCAACCTCTCACTCACATGAGCAATTAGCAAACAAAGGTGATCCAATGATCCAATCAATTCCCAATAGACGAAAAGGCCCGCCCTACATTTTTCCTTTGGAGAAGCTGTTCGTGAATGATGCTGGAAACTAAATATTCAAGCATATCTCAATATTTGGTGAATACCAAGGATCCTGTGCTGAGCAGGTCCCATTGAGATGAATGGAAATGCTAATCAATAGCTTTCTACAGGTATTATATGGACCTCCTTGGCAGATTTTACAGGAAAATACACAAAAACTACTAGCTAAAATGTGGATGCTTTTCTGCAATTCCAGGAAAAGCAAGGTGCAGAAATTAAAAGTACAGCATTTCCCGCATGCATTTTCATTTCATAACACAGTTCATTGTCCACACAGTATTTTCTGTGCGCTCAAATTTTTTCAATATTCTGCAGCCTTCCATTAACATGCTATTTCATTAAAATGAACACTAATACCCAGAAACATCAGATGTGCCCAAATGTTCTCTTGACTCCCCTGTGATGTCATAATCACAAGTTGAACCATTTTATTATCTGAAAGCAATTTGCTATTCACCTATTTTTAATTTGTATTGCTTGCATGTATGTGTGCTGCAAAAGCTTGGCCCATAATGCGGCGCTAATGTAATCCAACTCTTCTGCACTCACTGACCCCTATTATGAAACTAAAAATGTGTGAAGAGAAGCATTTCCTTCAAAGGAGGCCAGTCTCCTCCCCTGTTTCTCTGCTCTAAGCATCTTGTCCATCCAGCTTTATCTCAATCTCATTCCACAGCTTCCTTCTCCCGTTCTCCCCCATCACCAGTTGTGCACGCAATCCCCAACTCTCTATGCCCACTCGGAGAGGTCATAATCTTCCATCTCTTTAATCACACCCATCCACGCAACCTCCTGCAGAGAGAGAGATGGATATGTATTTTACTGTCACTCCGCTGTTCACGCCGAAATGAACAGCCACGGCTTTTTCACCATTCCCCGAGGTAGAAAAAGCTGAGCCTTTTCAAAGTTCAAGACAAAGTGACACGTCCAAGGCCACCTCTTCTCCCTCAACACTCACTAACACATACACACACACACACCCTGCTCTCTTGGTTTTTAGCTCTAATTACACTGAGAAGTTAGGCTGCTGGTTCTAGTTGCAAGACCCCAACGTGGTGGTCCTATTCAGCCATCACTTGGGCGTGGAGGGACAGGAGGTGGTATAGTGAGAGAAAGGAGGGAGAGGCTCATGGCATAATGGGAGATGAGAAGCATGGTCCTGCATGAGTCACACAGAGCAGCAGGATGATGGCTGTGAAGCTGTTCTGCTACTTTCTGGGAGATGGGGGTTGTTTGTACAACTTTCTAAACTACAATTATAGGGACCGCTCATTACAAGTAAGCAGCCTTAGAGTAACAGAGGGCGACAATCCCCCCGCCCAAGAAAAAAAAAAACGCTGATAAGTACGGCCGTGTGGACGCTACACTACCCCTGATCTCTACTGACTGGACGCTATAGGCTCTTTAGTTCATCCTTGTGTGTTTCTTGTTATTGCCTCTTCCAGCGCCTCCATGCGGGAAATGCTGTTAGATCCTCACTTCTAAGCTTAGTAAGGCGGGTAAAACTGGATGGGGGTTACATTGGTGCCGTACCGCGGGAGGCTCCTACTTCTCTGGTGGTCCTTCCGCATGGCTTCTTCTCGTAAGAGGTAGGGGTGTATCCTCGTGTCCTGGCCAGAATTCGCATCCACTGCCCTTTTCAATCATGGTCCTCCTAGATAATCTCCCATCCACTGTTGGCTCTATCTCTTTCTCCTCTAATCCACCTATAGCTGGGGTGAGATGAGTAGCACTGGGGGTGCCGTTGTACTGTGGCTGCCTGTCGCAATGCATGCCAACGTGGGATTCTGCAACACTGGTGTTGGGGTTGAGGAGAGACACCGGCTCCCTCGATGTGTAATAGCGCTTTGGAGTTGTAGCAGCATATACAGCAATAAAGCACTATATAAAATGGCTTCTCCATGTCGTTCATTCAATTCATTCACCGGAGAAGTATACTCAGGGCAACTTAGCTAATGCACTAGCACCACACTAGATATCAAAAGTAAACCTAGCGGCCCTGCCCGAAAAAACGGCTAGCAACAATCGACAAATAACCCATAGCATCAATCTATCAGGGCTCCCAAAACCACCCTTGCAATCCTTAGAATACAGTTCCCTTCGGCAACAACGCAACCAGAACACTGTAGAACACCACTGGCGACTCGACCGCAGATACCTCTAGCATGGAAAAAAAGTGAACTATCAACCAGTTCCAGTCCTCTAGAAACCATCTTAGAATGCACACTAGCAATCTACCCAGGCAACACCTTTAAGCATGACTAACGCATGTAACTTGTGCAACTACTAGCCCAAACACAACACCCTAATCAGGACGCTAGCAAGACATTCTTTACCTCACCCGAATACCCAAGAAATGGGCTTAGCAATGATAAATAATCAATCCACTGCAGAACACACGCTAGCAATGAATTGTCAACCACTCTCGTGAACACTCCTAGCAACCACGAAGAACACCTAACAACACGGCACAACTCATCTAGACAGCCACAATCGTCAGGCAACACATTAGTCAACCTACCAGGACACACAGTAACGCACCCTTATCATCATATCGAGGCACTAGGTAAGCACTGAGCATTGACGGCGCACAACACGCCTATGCATTTTGCTTACTATAATTTAAAATGGAGTCATTTCCTTTGACTGTCTATAGTGACATTGTTATCTGACTGTTTATTCAAGGAGCAGCAGACAGTCAACCAGTCATGAGTGGTGTGCTCAGTTGGCAACGAGCATCACCTGTAGTCTGATCTGATGATAGAGCTTTCTAGAGTCCATAGACACACAAATCAACGTTTGCAGGGCCCCAGAACATCATACCTACCAATAAAATAAATAAAACTGAGATATCCGCATCTTTCAGACAATCACTCCCACATCCGGCATCCAATCCTCGCAATCGGCAAAGTCGCATGTACTGGTTATCCTTCAGGACCAACTGTATCCATCAACATGAAAACTATGCTGATAGGGTGCAGATCGGATAAAAAAGAATCTCCCTAATCGAATGACAGCCCCTAGATGCGATATTGCCCAAGGAAATGAATCAAGAGAGTGAACAGATAGAAAGTAGAGAGGAACTTGCATAACGGCATGAGCAGCTTCTGGTGAGAGCTGGTTGCTAAGGCACACATTCCTTGGCTAGTCAGGCTGGCATTGCGACATAGAGAGAAACACACAAACTTAGTCTTTAGTTGACGCATCTTCTCTCCCCCATATTGTACTCTTTCTACAACGTCCGGTCTTGAACTGAATCTGAGGTTTCGAGGGGGGAAAAAAGCATAAGTAATATATTCCTATCAATAATTATGAAAAACAACATGACTCAGGTACATACATACACTGTGCGATATCATGGACATAAGTGTATGACTGTTGTGCTGAGTCATCACTTAGGCCTGGAGAATGAGTGAGAGTTCACTAATCAGGTATTGAGGATGTAGGAGGATAGGGCGAAAGGATAAAGAGAGGGTGGATATGATATAATCAGGTGTCGAGAGAGAGAGGAAGAGAGAGAAAGAGAGAGAGAGAGAAGAGAGAGAGAGATCTAGGCAATTTTTTAAATATTGTGTGAGCTTTTCATCCAAAAGAAAATTCCAGCACACTAAGGTTCCAAATGATTTGATTCACATACACCTGTCACATATACCAATAAACAAAATACCAAAATATAAGATCTAACACGAGTCCAAAAGTTATCTCAACAAAAGTAAGTAATTGGCATCAGAGCAACCTGCAGCATCTGCAGGTCTTCACCTCCTAATTGCGACGGAGCAGTGGCGTGGCGTCTGTCTTTTCCTATTAAACTGCACCGACACCTGCTGGACACAAAGGGAAGCACAATAATATTTAAGACCTCGAAACCAAGAAATAACTCTAAACGGAATTAAATGTATGTCATTATTTACTTGCCTTCATGTCATTCCAAACCTATAAGACTGGAAACAATTACCGCTTGAAAGTATCAGAAATGCGTTCATATACCTCGTGGGGCACTAAGAATCCTCGATACACTGGCTGTGTGTGTGCCAAGACATGTCGAAATTTTAAGCTGTTATTCAATATGTAAATTTCCCTCCAGTTACACGCGCGCAAGTGAACTCAGGTAACGGCTTGTTGCAACCAAGTGAAATCAAGAGTTGAATCGCATCGATCAGTCCGATTCGGGAATGATCAAACCTCATACTGAGAACATGCAGAAATATCTCTTATTAACCGTTCACAATTGAACAACCTTACATTTCGTTAATATAGTCGCATCCTTTAGCAAGTGGGGACAATATTTTACTTTGTGATCCCCTAGCTGATTTTGTATCGTTTTGCCCACTTACAAAGAAATTAAGGGTCTGTAATTTTTATGGTAGGTTTACTTTAACATATAGAGTCAGAATACCAACCAAAAAAATCCAGAAAAAAAAAACATTATATAAAGGTTAGAAAAAGTTTTCATTTAAGTGAGTGAAATAAGTATTTGATCCCAAAGCAAAACATGACTTAGTACTTTGGTTCAGGGAAAACCCTTTTGGCAGCACAACCAGAGGCAAGACCGTTTGTTGTAGATTGGTGCTTACCAGTTGGTTTGCGCACACATCTCAGGTATAGATTTGGTGACGGCTACTCCTGCTTTAATGATCCGCATCATACTCCTTAAGGTTTCAAGTGCTGTGCATATTGACACATCGTAAGTTTCGAGCTCAGCCTCTACACGAGATTTTTTTTCTACTTATAGGATGGAGTTCTGGAGACTGGCCTAGGCCACTCCTGACCCTATAATTGTGGCTTCATCTCTGAGCCATCTTTTGTTGCCTTGAGTGGTATGTTTGGAGTCATTGTCATGGCTGAAGTATTGCTCGACTCGCATGAGCCTCATCTTCAGTGTTACTGGGCTGAGGTATAGAGGTTTCTCTCGGCAAGATTTTACAGTACTATGGCCGCCGTGTCCATTTTGTCCGCCACAATGCGGGGAATGTCATTCCTAGTAGGCCTACGCCTTTGCAAAAACAACCCAAAGCATAATGTTTCCACCCGTTCCGGTTGCTTGACTGTAGGCTGGTGTCTTATGGTCTATAGTCGCAGCATTCTTTCGTGCTCCAAACACAGCAGAGCAGAAAAGAGAAAAAAAAAAAGGAAAAAAAAGAAGGAGTTAATGCCAAAGACATCAATTTTGGTCTCCTCTGACCACAAGCACTTTCTCCCCAATCCATTTCTCTAGAATCATTTGATCTTCTTGGCTAAACTTGATAAACTTAAACGGGGGCCTATACTTGTGTCCCTTCTTGAGTGCTAATATGGACCTTGCGGGCACTGAGGATTTTAGTCGCATTGCGGCATAGTGGTGTTACGCGAATGTTTTGGCTTGGGACTGTGTCCTGCAACTAGCACTTAAAAGTTTCAGATAGTTAACAAGCCTCCTCGCCGTTTAGTTCAGAGGCTGATCGCTTGCCACACTTTCTCGTGAACACTCGCTTACTCATCCACGAGGCGAGATCTTGCACGGTAGCTCCAGACGCAAGGCAGATTGATGCTTGTTTTTCCTTCGGGCATGCTGAATATATATGCCGGCAAGCAGTTGTCTCCTCCTCAGCGGCGAAGTCATCTGGCGATGTCTGTAGCTAGCCCATTGCTCAGGTCTTATTCAGATCTACAATCTTGTCTCTGCTGAGTCTTGAAACCACCTACTTCTCTAGCTGATATATTGTCGGGAAAAAGATAAGCGAGTGATAATAATTATGAGTCGCCGAATTCCATAGTATTCATATAAGAGTCTGGCTCTAGAATTTATCCGTGGATGACGACTATTCTGGCCGAGATTCGGAAAACGTTCGGCTACTTAAAGTGTGCGTCCGAATATGCCTACGTACCTACTATATATAAGGAGAAAAGATATGTGAAGAAAGAAGTTATGAGTCCGCACGGCTCCTATGAATCAAAGAATTCCTGGGTATTTCCGTCATGTTCTTTTTTGGGGGGGTGTGGCAACCATCTTTAAGTATCTCTATTTGGCAGTAGTCTCATACTCTTGTAATAATCGGAGAACCATAATCAATAACACTTCACGAGCAACAACGGGAAACCAATGGACTACTCGCTTTAATGGATGAACTGACTTAGCATTTTATAGTATGCAGAGTCACGATGAGGAGGGGAATCTCAACACATAGTCGGCAGCACATAAGAGGTGCGGGACGCCTGGACCAGTGGGTTTGCGATGACTTACGAAATCAGTCCGTCTTGTAGAATAAGTATTTGTATGTCCACACGGGCGTAAGCTGAGGGCATTGGTACAGGGAGGTCCCTGAAAAGTAAATGAATCAGGAGTTTTATTTTTCTAAGAGTCAACTCACACGAGGCAGTAAGATAATGAGAAGAATTCATCTTTAAAATGACAGTGGTGTTAGGTGGTCTGCATGCTAGAAAGAAACCAGGTTACGCAGGTTATTTCTTTCTGGATGACAAGACTCAATCGACGCAGATGGACGGTAATCAGTTATTCCACTGTGGCTTACCACAAGCACGGGCTTAAACTTGTGAACTTCTAACTGTAGGCATGGCGGACGCAGATGCTCTGGGTATATTTATTAGTGCAAGTGGCGAGTGTCTAAAATGGCTTAGACTCACAACGTCATGACTGAAGCTCCACTATAGACGTTCCTTACACATTACGTCCACTGACCTGACGCCCGCGCACATGGAATGACACAATGGAAGCATAGGTTAATGCAGAATTGGTAAAATACAAGGGCATTATACTACTAGGGGAAGCTGGTGAATTGGGCTAGTGCATTAGATGAGAGATTGGTCATCCTATGTCCCTACCTTTACCTCCCATCTTCGGCTATTTCATCCTCAATCATGCACCTTCAGTTATTAAAAAGGTCTGGCTGGCAGATAAACTGAATCCACTTTTTACTATTTTTTCCTGAGCGTCAAAAGACCGGCTACTACAGAAAGAAGCACATGACAACCTGACTCTTCTTCAGTTCCAGAATCAATGGCAAGATCCCATGTCTCAAGTCTTCTTAAAAATGTAGTGTGTTGATGATGATATCTTGATGTTCTAGAAGCATGTTAACACAATAGCTAGTAGTGCTAAGCTAATAGACATGGCTAGCAAAGGCAAACTAAACGAAAAACCTGTAAAATTAAAATAAATGTCAGGATAAGAATTTTGGCAACGTCTATACATCTCCTTCAGGACCGCACAAACTCAAATATTATGAGGTGGACCTTTTCAATATATTTCAGCATAAAATTCTGAAATTTCTTTTTTGCCAAGAATTCTTTCATAGTATATTTACTAGTCAGTCAATATAAAGCAACGCTGATGTCAGTAGTGTGGCTAATATAAAAAAGGTAACAGGAAACACAGATTACACCTCAACACGAAACTTATTTTTGAATATTAAGAACAATGAAGCAAAAGGGGCCAAGAGTCACGCAAGAGTGACTATATACTGGTGAGACAAGAGAGGGCAAGGGCATGTACTGCAACCCTCTTACGCGGTTGCCCCACAAAAACCGGTCAAACGTAAGCGCCAACGCCAAATTCAAACAACAGGAATATTCACAGAGGGCAACATTAGTAACCCACCTGGGAGTAGGGACCGCATTAACGGTAGTGGTAGCATAAGATATAATTGATGGTAACATTAAGAGAAAGGACATCAAGTGTGAGTAATTACATTGTACAGTACAAACCTTGGGCAGTTGTATAAAAATATAATAATAATAATTGAAACACATAAGATGGTGAGGGACTGTGATAACCACGTCACTCCAGATAATCCATGGTGCATGTTTCAGCAAGTGTTTTGAGGGGCTAGTCCCAAGGGTCCAATCAGAAATACAGAGGCAGGCCATGGGTGGCACAAAAGTCATCAAGTGCTGTCACCACGACACCCAGTCCTAAACCTCACCTTGAGCCCCTTTCTCTAAAACAAATGTGCATATAGAGCTTTACGGTAACTAGTTACCATGGTGATGCTTGTGATTTATTGAATCTGAAACCGATTCAACAGATTTTAATTCAATTCAGACAACCAGTCAGTCTTTTATTTCGGTCTAAACATTGCTGAACACAACCTCCCTATAGTTTGTGAGACATATCAAAAAACATTGTCAGAAAAATTTTCCTGTTGGTAATGTGCAAGGGCTCTGCACACAAAATGACTTTCTAACATTTTAACACAGTCTTGTCATTTTCTAAAAGAAATGTCAGCTACTGCAACAAGGCTACTGACAGGTGCATATCATGTGTGAGGCCACACACTGCCAATCTAAGCCTTCGTATCACATCTGAGAATCACAACTTTTCATCTTGCTTTGTGATCTGTGATAAAGTCTCAATCCATTTTGACCGATAAAATCATATACCTGATCATGTTTAACTACATTGTTCTGGTGAACAGATAAACAGCAAATCCAGACTTTAAATTGGGTAATATGGGGGATTAAAAGCGTTGTGTACACTAATTCTTTGTGATATTTTCAACTTTTTAACCTTCTTGTGGCACACAACTACAGACTTGTATTAAAAAAAATTTAACTAATGCATATGTTTTTGTTGCATTTTCTACAACAGGGAGTTTTGCTTTAATTTGCTGCAACATCCAAATTAACTAGACTGGGGACCACTAAAGTTGGGTTACTTGAGGAAAGGGCAAGTCAATTTAAGAAAAGGCACTTCTGAAAGTTAATAAATCCATACAGTGAGCCAATTATCACCTTTAGGGTCTAAAACAAGACCCTGTTTAACTTTGAAAATGTTTATCTTGGAACATTTTTGCAATAATTTTATGATGGTGTCTAAAAGCTATCAAATTGACAATTTTTCACCAAACTTAAACCTTTGGTCACATTAATCTATAGTTTCTCTCGCACACCTTTTTGACACATTGCACCATATCCGTTTTTTTGTCATGATGTAAACACAATGATCCTAACCTGAAGACAAGTTCAAAGGACCTACTTCTCAGACAATTCACATCAGTTTCCACATGGGTCACCATTAGAGCTAAGCCTAAGAACATTATTGCATTTCTTTACAGGTACTAATATTAAAAAATATTTCATTTTAAAATCTGTATCCATCTATCTATCTATCTATCGATCTAATAGATGATAGATAGATAGATAGATATTTTAATCCATTACGTCTAGCCCCAATCTGACTGAGCAAATGTTCTACCCCTGATAAAAATTGGTACACAGAGGTATAGGTAGGTACAGGTCAAGTTTCATGAGTTAGTGCAGTGAGGAGTGTCTGGAGCAAAGCCAAGCATGACACTTTTACAGGTGAGCGGTAAGCAGGACAGCTGGCCCTTTCAGATGCCATGTTAACCTGAAACCTGCTTCACAACCTCCATCTAAGCCAAGGCTGTGTCTAAATTGCACTAATTTCACCCACACCTTACATAAAGAGAGGAGGTGAGGGAGATCAAATCACACAGTAGTGAGTCAGCATCGCCCCAAAGCTCTCTCCTTGTGTTTTTGAATTCTTCCCAGGATGACCCTGACCATCTATTCTTGTGCGAGGAAAAAGACTTAGGACAGGATAACGTGCAGGAAGACAACTTTAAATGCATTAGGATAGATTGTGAATTAGTGTTGCCTGGGAGGAGAGGATAACACAACTTTTCATGTCAGCAGAAGTTTCTTATGGTTGACATGACAGGGAGGTCAGGGGCAGTGCAACACACTCACACACATACACACAAAGCTGGTTATAGTCGCACAGTACCACACTGCTGTTTAGGTGTTGTGAGCCTGAGCTTAGCATTTGGCAGTTCTACCTGATCTCATCAGCTGAAAACAAGTCAGAAAGATGTGGGACTCAATAGTCATATCCCTAGCAGTACTCAAAATACATCATACATCAGCACCAGGCCCATGAAGAGGATGTCTCTCAGTGCCATTGGCACTCAGTGCAGGAACAGTCAATGGAAAACATGTCTTTTCCAGTTGGACCACTGTTAGTAACACATCCACTGAATGCACCATATGATGAACTAAAAGCTTTAGATGTATGAAGGCACACTACTTAAGTGATCTAGGTCTTTTTTGAGACTAAACAGATGGGGCAAACGGCACAAAAGTTATAAATCTGTCTTATCCTTTTTCCAGCTTTCATCAAAAACACCTATGACATTTGAAAGTCAAATTTAGTCAAGAATTTTAAGTGTGGATATGGCTGATTTTAAAGTGATCACGAAGCTGGTCTTGGCCTAGGGGCCAGTAATGTGATTATACTCTATTATTTAAATTCTTCCTCCTAGTTGCTTAAAAAAAAAAAAAGAATCCGATAAACCTAAATATACAGATCATTCATCAATTATTAAATCATCCCAAAATCAAGCCAAACAAGCCAGCTTGACCCATATCCAATGGCACTGATGGGGTCACATCAAAATTTACTCTGTACTCTCCAAAACAATGTGGGTTAGACAAAGTGAGCGTAGAGTGTTTATTCCTATATAGGAGGGTGTTTATGCCAAACAACAATGGTCCCAGTGTAGCAGGTTTATGTATTGCCTCTGCTGCACACACTAACATAAGCACAGTTAAGTTAAAGTGCTCGGAATCATCGCCCAACTACCAGGGCACTGATAGACCATTCACAACAATACAAAAAAGACGATACGGAATTAGTCACCCCCCCTCCCCTCTGTGCAATTAGTGGTAGGAATTCATGATCACAAAACATATTGACAGCAACAGAAAGCAGAGTGTGAGTAACTATGTTTTTTGAAAACCAAGCGCTCTCACATCACACCGCGTCAGGTTGTGCACGTCATTCTTATCGCTTCCCGGAAGTGCAAGAAAGCAGAACGTCACAGAGCCCTTCTGCAACATTCCCAAAAGCTGTCTGGACACATAGTTTATGGTCAATCCATCTTTCATGGATTTCTCAGTCTCGTTCTCTGTGAGCAGGGCGAAAGCCTTTCTTATTGCTCTAGAATGCCTCCTCCTCTAACCACGGAATGAGCACAGAATGTTACCATGGGAACCACTGACAGAGCACCATGAAAGTTAATGAAAGTAGCTGAAAAAGCAATATTTGAACATCACCTTTCATTTCCCTACCCCTCAGAATTTGTCCACATTATTATTTTGAATAAGCTTGCTTTAACAATGCAAATTTAATGGAAGAAAATTAAGGACGGGTTGGGAGGTGAACGGTACAACAGAAATAAAAGTGAAATGGCTATAAACCATATAGTCAAAACGTGAAAGAGTGGAGGGGCATGAAAATATCTGTATCTGCAGATTTCCCCTAGAGCACAGCCATAGGAACTGAGAGGAGTAGGGAAAATGAGAATAAGACCTCTGCTGCTTCATCCTAGTCCAGAAGCTGTTGTGAAATGTGCACACTGGAGAGCCACTGTATATATAATGTCTTTGTTTGTTAGAGTGATAACAAAAAGTGATAGAAGCTTATATATCGTGTTCAGTTTCAGGTCCCTCCTTTCAAACATCTAACCCCGAGCATTTAACCTGAAAGTGCTGAATAGACTACTCCTATTGGAGAGCTGAGAAGTATCTGCCCTGCCTCACTTGGCCTTGACTGGCTCCCTCTCAAGCCAGCGTACACGCACCCTCTGCTTATAGTGATACTCCCTGAGGTAATCCTGCAGAGCAGGGGGCAGTGGCAATGCCCCGATGCCATCGTAGGTGATCCCATTGCAAATGGCTGATCGAGCAAGGCTTTGCAGGCCAAATGGGAAGGTCCGGTGCAGAGGCACAGTGAGCAATGGCTCAAAGAACATGCAAGCGCTAGGGTCCTTGTAGTGTTCCAAGAGAGCTGTGACAGTGGCTGCGTGGAATACGCAAGGGTCGTGCACATCAAAGCTGAAGTTGTGATTCCACTGCTCAATGCGTGCATGCAGCGAACGGCCATAGCGGCGGAAGCTAACGGAGAACAGGTAGTCTTCTTGAGCAGAGTCTCGCAGCAGAAAGGTTCCCTCGGGCCGACCATCCAGCAGCGCTTCAGCCTCATAACGGTCCATCACACTCCAGTAGCAGGGAAGTGCTGTGATCTGTAGCAGATCTGGAACCAAGCAGTGGATGTAGTCAATCTGAGTGTGTACTTTCCAAGGGCCCGGTTGCTTGCTGCTCAGGAGGCCCTCAGCCGAAGTGTGCCGCTGCTTGGGCCTGCGAGCTTGCAAGCAAAGAGTGGTGGTATCGTCGTCCTCAGAGTCACAGTTAGCTGCTGTTGCCCCCCGGCTATCGCCTAGGGTCTCACCCATTCCAGGGGCCAATTTAGGTCCCAGCTTATAAAGGGAAGCTAGGGGGGCTGTGATGGCCTCCACTGTGTGAATTTGGGCATCTGGAGGTGGGTCCACGCCCTCTTCAATGCTGAGTCGTCTTCTTTCGCGTAAGCGCTCCTCCTCATCTTCCGGTGATGCACAGGTAGCACCGCAAGTATCTGAGGAGGAATCCACTGGCATCACTGTGACTGGTGACGTGTGCTGTTTAATTAGGTGCCATTTTCGGGCAAGGTCTGATCCTGGTGCAAAGGGGCATGTCTCCAGCATCAGCTCTGTGATTTGTATCTTACGTTTGGGTGGTGGAAGGTGACGGTTTCGAGAGGATGAACGCAGTGGGAGGCACAGGCCCACTGTATCATGAATCTGCTGCCGTAGGGAGCGTGCTGCCCCTGACTCCAGTTCCTCACGGCTGCTACCAGTCCCATGTCTGCGCAGAGACCGGCCTGATCGCCGATCTGTGGTCTCCAGAGAACTCTGAGCCTTAGTGGAACATGAGTGTCTCTTCTTTCCACTCCAAGGTGCATGACGTGAATAAGAGTCTCTGCGGACACCCAGAGGAGCATGAGCATCTTCAGTATCCTGCTCAACTGTGATCTCTAGTATCTGGGGTACATCCACTACACAGTTATGGCCCTGTCGTGTCACACTCCCACTGGTCCTCCATGCCACTAGAGGGAGTGCCACCACACTGCTAGAGGGACTAGCAGCCTCCAGTGTGCTGTCTCCCTGGGCCTTGTCCACACTCTGGCATACTGTGTCTGTTTGCGGTTGAAGCTGTGGTGGCGTTTCAAAGCGAGAACCCCCATCTGTGTGGAGCAGAGATTGACATCCCTTCTTCAGGTTACTCCACACCTTGCCAATCTTCTCCATGAGGTGGGGGCACCTGGACCTGGAACAAAAAGTCAGACTTCCATTAGTACATGAAGACAAAAACCAAAGAGATTAAAACCACCTAGTTATAAAACAACAACAAAGAGTACAGACATAAGAATTTGCATGTGGGTGTGAGGGACTGGGAGAGAGCACAGGGAGTATAAGTGTTAATCTCCCAAAATGTTTGTTCATTCCACGTTCAGATAAAGTCAGAAACAAATGTGACAAATTTGCCTTTGTAGTAGTTGTTAATCTATCCAGATGTAACCTGAACAACAATTAAGTTCTCACCTGTTAATCAACCATTGCACTATCACAAAGGTTTTAAAGATTGCCTGTTATTTGTGACAATGTAAATTTTTTTAAACAGTTTTTTTGCTTGTTTGGTTTAGTTTTTTTATTTAGTCAATATTTCATTTTTTAATTAATCATTAGCCCCTTTCACAGAGAGTTTCCGGAAAATACATGGGTAATGTGTCCCGGGAATTGTTTCCAGATTGTTAGATTTTAGTTCATTCACACTGCCAGTGATTTTCCGGAATCTGTGCGTGCGTTCACACACAACCCGTAAAGGTCCCATAATGACACTTGACATCAGGATGTGACGTGTAATGTACGAGTCGAAAACTTGAGCTTACTTATTACCTGTGATTTCTCTCTCGAGAAACCACACGGTTTCATTTTGGTTTTAATTTGCTCATACACAACTGCATCACGTACCGTTCCACTGAGCTGGTGAACGATCTCAGCTTCAGCGCAGATACTAAGGAGGTTCGTGGTCTCTGCTTCAGTCTAGTTTGCGCACATTTGTGTTTATTTTATTTCATTTATTATTTTTACACCACACTCTGATTTTAAAACACCGACTAGCCCCTCCGGCACTGCAGGGTTGTATTATTGAAAACACTCTCTCAAAGAGTTGCACGATATCACTACCACCCAATCTGCACTAACGTCGACATTAACACATCCATTAAGGCATTGGTTCCGGATTTTGTTCACACGGGGCGCCTTCCGGGACTGAACCTGGGAATGTTACTAAGTCCCCGACCCGGGATCGATCTCAATCGATCGATCCTGGGACGTGTTAGCGTTCACACAGAAGGCACTCAGGCAATTTTCCGAGATCCAACGTGCAGTGTGAAAGGGGTTATTAATTCATTAATCTTAGCCCAATTTACACACATTCATAATTTGCCAACAAAATTAGCATTCATTTACAATTATATGCAAAAAACTAAAATGTGTCTAACTGTAATAGACAATATTTTTAAGGCAAATTGTCCAACATTTAAAAAAATAGAAACATTTATTCATTTAAATGTGTCCAACATATGAAAGATTCACCAATATAAAATAACAACAAAAAAAACTAAAATAACAATAAGCATTACAACTGCAATGTTTATATTTTTGTGATTTATCAGCAGGCAGTGACAATCACTCAATAAGACATGCAATCGCGAGTAGCCAAAGGAGACGCATGTTAATTCCAGGTGTATACGGCAATCTTTCTCGACTGACCACTTAGGATTGGATTACCCAAGACGGACGTTAATACCAGGTGTAAAAAGGGCCTAACTGATTAAAGTGTTGCCAGGCAGACTCACTGAGACTCAAGCCAGCGCTAAAAATGAGCTCATGGATCTGCTCCCAGTCAACATATCAACAATATGTCTTTTTCTGACCCGCCGTAGCAGGACACTCAGCAGCTAATGAACTGAGAGGTTTTGAATGAGCTCTATAAATCCTATTTTCCTTCAACCATTGTTTAAAAGAACTTTTGATTTTGGCTTTGCTATAATATCTTAAAAAGCTCAGGACTCTTCCCACACTAAGCATGAGGTTGGTTTGGGCTAATTAACTTTTCACTGGCTCATTATTCACATACGAGATATAAACATTTTTTTTTATAATACTAAAGATCCCCCCCCCCCCCCCAAAAAAAATTACTAATCAATTTGCAATCAAAAACGCGGCACTTTAAATTATTTAATGTGAATATGGTCACAACAAGAGAAGCCTGACAGGAGAGAAAAACTAGTGCCATAGAATAAATTTAATGATAGTTCATCAAGTCTCCTGACACAAAAGAAGAACAGAATGTAGGTCATGGGGAGAAAGAGCTACAGTGCATTATTCACCTTCTCTCAGTTAGCGGAGAGGAAAAGGATGGGTTTCATGTGTTTTAGAGGCTGCTGGGTGTTGTGTACTAAAAATTTCATGAACCTAATCTTAGAAAAAAAAAAAAAAAAAAAAAAACTTGTGATGCTGACAGAAAATCAGCAACTGGTATCAGCATGGATTCTGATACTAATTAGGGGTGGGAAGTGCAGACAAAATTTTGTGCAGACAGGGAATTGTGTAAAATGTATAACTGAATTTAGACTCTGGTAGCAAATGATAGCAAAAACAGTTAAACGGGAATTTTTTTTTTTTTTGTTTTTTTTTTGGAAATTTTGGAAAAAGAAATTTTGTAATTCTTTAATGCGTCAAAACTTTGCGTTTCTAGTTAAACATATCTGAATTTTTCAATGTACAAAGGCTTGTTTGTGGTGTTATAATAATTGAGTTCATCTTAAACACGAGTCCAAGACCGGTTAAAATGCTCCTATGATCTTGGACTTCAGTCCGAGCCCGGTTTTGTCCGGACTCAAATACTACAACACTGCTTGCTTGAAAAAGTTTTAAAAAATAAATGTAAACAGCCATGAAAGACAGGCAGATTCCTCATTCTGTCATATCAAATTCCAACTCATGAACTAAAAGAGAGAATTCTTTAATCCTGATTTGTTTTTGCATAACCCTGCAAGATTTAGGAACAAGTTAAAATTATTATAGACACGTTGCTTTAATATCATATTGGATTCATCCTTTGTGCTAACGGTCATCAGGTTAGCGGCCCCTAAAGATTAATTTTTTTACATACACCTGGATCTCATCTTTAATTGAGAATTTAATTGTTCTTTCAACTGAATGAGTTACAGGCTATATATTTTTTTTTTAAAAGGAAAGCAAGCCACAATACCCCTGTACTTTTAAACCTTCACCCTCATTCATGTTTCCAAATACTGAACATGGTGACATTTTGGCAGAACCTGCTGCTCAAAGTCAGGACGGCAAATTAGTGCAAGTACAGCAAAAGCCTATTAACTCTCAGCATCTTCCTTCTGTCTTTTCTACCCCTCTTTTCTCTAGTTTGCCTGTCTTTGTCCCTTTCAAAGCCAGCCTCAAAGCATAAAAGATGACCAAGACAAAATTTTGTGCAGACAGGGAATTGTGTAAAATGTATAACTGAATTTAGACTCTGGTAGCAAATGATAGCAAAAACAGTTAAAAGGAATTTTGAAATTTTGGAAAAAGAAATTTTGTAATTCTTTAATGCGTCAAAACTTTGCGTTTCTAGTTAAACATATCTGAATTGTTCAATGTACAAAGGCTTGTTTGTGGTGTTATAATAATCGAGTTCATCTTAAACACGAGTCCAAGACCGGTTAAAATGCTCCTATGATCTTGGACTTCAGTCCGAGCCCGGTTTTGTCCGGACTCAAATACTACAACACTGCTTGCTTGAAAGTAAAAAAAAAAAAAATGTAAACAGCCATGAAAGACGAGTTACAGGCTATATATATATATTTTTTTTTTAAAGGAAAGCAAGCCATAATACCCCTGTACTTTTAAGCCTTCACCCTCATTCATGTTTCCAAATACTGAACATGGTGACATTTTGGCAGAACCTACTGCTCAAAGTCAGGATGGCAAATTAGTGCAAGTACAGCAAAAGCCTATTAACTCTCAGCATCTTCCTTCTGTCTTTTCTACCCCTCTTTTCTCTAGTTTGCCTGTCTTTGTCCCTTTCAAAGCCAACCTCAAAGCATAAAAGATGACCATAAATCAAAGTTCAGATCTGGCAGTGCAGCTATGGTAACAATGTGCATAGAGGCCAACAAACCTGACCTTTCCCCCCAAACTCAGGAACCTTGCTCCACTTCCAGAATGAACTTGCACTACATAACATTTGTAAAATTGTGGTGCAGGGTGGTTAGAAGGGTTCGCGAAAAGGGGTCACAGAGTTCATTAAAATGTATTCTGTGAAACTGTGTACTAAATATGAAGTCAAGGGCCTAGATTCTCAATCAAAAAAGTTGCATACATATTGAAACAAGACTATTGCGCAAAAAGCATTGTGTGACCAATGTTAGCACTACTGAAATCACTAGAACTGCAGTAAATTTATATTATATAACCATGCCTTGGCAAGCGAGGTTGGGAGGCACAACAGAGTGAATGTACATTAAAGGATTAGTTCACTTCCAGAATTAAAATTTCCTGATAATTTACTCAACCCCATGTCATCAGAGATGTTCATGTCTTTCTGTCTTCAGTCGCAAAAAAATTAAGGTTTTTGAGGAAAATGTTCCAGGATTTTTCTCCATATAATGGACTTCAATGGAAACCAACGGGCTGAAGGTCCAAATTGCAGTTTCAGTGCAGCTACAAATATACTTTAACCACAAATGCTAGTCGTGCCCTAGCTCGACTTCACGCATTACATAGTCACGTTGGAAAGGTCACGCGTGACATAGGCGGAAGCACCGACCCAGCGTTTACAAAGCAAACGTGCAAAGAAAGTCAAACGCCTTTTACAAAAAAAAGGTAAAACAACGATGTTGGTCGATTTTTTTCAACGGGATTAAGTAATGTAAAGACGCTAGAGCAAGACGACCATTTGTGGTTAAAAAGTATATAAATGTTTTTTTTTTTTTTTAATGACTGATGGTTTGGCTAGATAAGACCCTTATTCCTCAGCTGGGATCGTGTAAAGCTGCACTGAATCTGCAATTTGGACCTTCAACCATTTGGTAACTGTTGAAGTCCACTATATGGACAAAAATCTTGGGATGTTTTCCTCAGAAACCTTCATTTCTTTTTGACTGAAGAAAGACAGATATGAACATCTCTGATGACATGGGGGTTAGTGTTAACTTCTTCGTTGACAAGCTTTTTTCCCATGACTAAGATGAGACGAAGACAAGACGACAATAAGGTCAATAAACGATAACTAAGACTATATCAACATGCAATTTCGTTGACGAAATAAGACGAGACTAAAATGTATTCAAAAAGATAAAAACTTCACCAAAAAACTTTTTATTTTCGTCAAAAAAGGAGACAATTTTATTGCAGACTGCTCTACACGCCTCTACTACGCGAGCTTTCATGAGTGCGGTTGCCAGATATCAAGAGTTTTAATCCCCGAATCAGAGCTTCGCTGTTAAATTCATCAATTTTTTGCCCGGTGTGTTTTGCTTATTTTAAGCAATCTGGCAACCACGCGCTCGCTTCTCATTGCTGAAGCGCTGCCGCAGATGATCTGAAAAACAAACAAGCTGGAGTTTAGCGATCTAAATGAAAGCGTCATTCAGCCGATCTGTGTTTTGTCATGAGATCTCACTATATTGTTTGCGATTGTGATCACTGAATAAATACACTTACTCAATCGCTGTTGTTTTAATAGAGAAATAGACTATTGCAATTATGGAATTAGTGGAATTACTAGGAATTTCACTGTTATAATATTTTTCGTTTGTTTTAGCTGTTTTCATAATGTAGACAGAGAGATTGCATACGTCTTTGGTGTTGATTTATATAATAAAAAGCCTATAATAAATCAGTACACTAGATGAGGTAAAATACACCAAGTATGTGTCCACATTCTATTGATTTGTGCTTACTGGAGAAAGTGCAATACCTGAAATGTAAAAGTACATTTCTCAAATGACAACAATCATTACGATTATAATTTTGAGAAAAAAAATTTTCTACCAGTTTAACCATTATACAGAACGACGAAAATGTGACTAATATTTCTTTGACTAAAAAACCTGACTAAAATGCTCATACATGTCATTGAATAAACAAACAGGACAAGTTTGTCTAAATATGATAACTAAAATGTACATTTGAGTAAGACTAAGACTAAATTAAAAATGGATGCCAAAATGAATACTGCTGTACGGTTAATTAATAATAATCTTATTGCTAAAATGTCAAGTTTTCATCGACTAAAACTAGACTAAAATGTTGAGACTTTTAGTCGACTAAAACTAAATAGAATAAGGTTGACTTAAATATGATAAAAACTAACAAGGACATTTTAGCCCGGGACTAAGACTAAGACTAAAATAGCTGACAAAATTAACACTAATGGGGGTGAGTAAATTATCAGGAAATTTTAATTTGAAAGTGAACTAATCCTATAACTTCCTAGTGCACTCTGGTCTCAAGACCAAGTCTATCACCTAAAGTCAACCGCTTCACACACCAACTGTGGAGATCTTCAATATACTGTCTTTTGAAACCCAATGGGCAAAAGACCAATTCCAAGAACTAGAGTACTACACCCCTCAACCATGCAGTGTTCATATCTGAGGGGTTTACAAGTAAATGAATGATAAATGTGTGTTGGAAGAATGTGTATACATCCTATGCAAAGGTAATCTTTGATTAATTTTTAATTAATCTTTTTAATCCCTCCTTTGTCCTCCTCCTCCTTCATCAACTCTAACAGCTGACGACTTTGCCACATTCTTCATTAATAAAATTAAAACCATCAGTGCACAATTTGCCACACCACAATCTGTCAAGCAGATCTTACCAGCAAACATACACTCGTTCGCATCCTTCTCTTCACTCTCTGAGGCAGAAGTCTCCAAACTCATCCTTTCTAATCATCCTACTACTTGTCCGCTTGATTCTATTTCATCTCATCTCCTTCAAGCCATTTCTACCTCATTTGTACCTGCACTCACTCACATCATTAACACATCCCTTCACACTGGTGTTTTTCCCTCAGCATTTAGACAGGCTTGTATAACCCCACTACTTAAGAAACCCACCCTTAACCCATCTCTTTTAGAGGACTACAGACCGGTTTCCCTTCTTCCTTTCATTGCAAAAACACTTGAACGAGTTGTGTTCAACCAAGTCTCTGCCTTTCTCACACATAACAACCTCCTGGACAGCAACCAATCGGGCTTCAGAAGTTGGACATTCGACCGAGGCTGCCTTGCTTTCAGTTGTTGAAGCCATAAGACTGGCAAGAGTGGTTTCCAAATCTTCAATACTTATTTTGCTTGATCTGTCCTCTGCTTTTGACACGGTTAACCACCGGATCCTCCTGTCAACCCTATTGGCAAAGGGCATCTCAGGAACCACACTCCAGTGGTTTGAGTCTTATCTCTCAGATAGGTCCTTCAAGGTATCTTGGAGAGGTGAGGTGTCCAAGTCGCAACATCTAACTACTGGGGTGCCTCAGGGCTCAGTTCTTGGACCACATCTCTAGGTTATGTCATTCAGAAACATGGCTTTTCATATTACTGCTATGATGATGACACTCAACTCTACATCTCATTCCATCCTGATGATCCGAGTATAGCTGCTCGCATCTCAGCTTGTCTGACAGACATTTCTTGCTGGATGACGGACATTCACCTTCAACTCAACCTGGCTAAGACCAAACTGCTTGTGGTTCCATCAAACCCAACACTTTATCAAAATTTCACCATCCAGTTAGGCACATCAACCATAACTCCTTCAAAAACATCCAGAAACCTTGGAGTTGTGATTGATGATAAGCTGAATTTCTCAGACCACATTGCTAAACCTGCCCGGTCCTGCAGATTTGCTTTATCCAACATCAAGAAGATCAGGCCCTTTCTTTCGGAACGTGCTTCACAACTCTTTGTTCAAGCTCTTGTTCAATCCAGGCTGGACTATTACAATGCTCTCTAAGCAGGTCTTCCAGCCACTTCTATCAAAACTCTACAATTAATCCAAAATGCAGCTACAAGATTAATATTTAATGAGCCGAAAAGAACACGTCACACCTCTGTTCATCAATTTTGCACTGGCTACCATTAGCTGCTCGCATAAAATTAAAGGCATTATTGTTTGCCTACAAAACCACCACTGGCTGTTCACCCCTTTACCTAAATTCATTACTTAAGACTTATGTGCCCTCTTGAAGCTTGCATTCTGCAAATGAACATCCCAAAGAGGCACAAAATCAATTTCTCTGACTTTTAAATTAAATGTTCCCTCCTTGTGGAATGACCTGCCCAACTCAATCTGAGCAGCTGAGTCCTTAGCCATCTTCACGAATCGGCTAAAAAAAACACATTTCTTCCATATGTATTTGACTCCCTAACGCTAAAGGCACTCTCTAGTTCGTATTCTATTCTGTATTAGCAAAAAATAAAATAAAACACTTGCTTGAAAAAAAAAAAATATTTTAGACTTGCACTATTTATTTACTAACTTGCTGCTTGTTTTCTTTAAAAAAAAAAGAAAACTAACACCTGCTTCTCCAATCTTTT
Source organism: Sinocyclocheilus anophthalmus (assembly GCA_018155175.1). Lineage (NCBI taxonomy): Eukaryota > Metazoa > Chordata > Actinopteri > Cypriniformes > Cyprinidae > Sinocyclocheilus > Sinocyclocheilus anophthalmus. Next base: position 24,575 of record JADLZN010004789.1, read on the forward strand.
TGCATTCTATCTAGTTGTTTTCTTTTTATTTATTATACAATAATAATTCTGACTTTCTGACTTCTGATTTCTTCTGATTAACAAAAGCAAAAAAGGCCTCTAACAATAGCTTGCTCTATTCTTTTTCTATTCTATCCGTTTTTTTAATTTTTATTTATTATATGATTCAAAAAACAAAAAAACCTTGCTACGTGTACTGCAATAAGCTGAGACTTGTTATAGCACTTGCACATCATTTGCTCTTTTGTTAGTTTTGATTGCTTCCATTGTCCTCATTTGTAAGTCGCTTTGGAAACGTAATATTGGAAATAACTTATAATACATGATTAAATGTATCTGGCTGTTTTGTTAAAATGTTTCCATCCATAATGTTTTCTTTAACTGTGCACGTGACACAGGGGAGTCTCGTGCTTGGCTGTGGGGCTCCCTTGTGTGGCTAAGAGACAGAACCGCACCCCAAGATCAAACAAACAAAACTATTTTAAAATATTTGGGTTGAGACCGCATATTGGCAAAGGCAGTGCCCCTTCCTCAACTAAGTAGAAATCATACCTAAACAGCTAAGTACAACTAGGTGCATTTCAGACCTTTAGACACTACAAATTACCCAATAATTTACCATTCAAGATTGAGATGTTGATATAGAGTTGAATGAATATAATTATGTACAATTTATGTACATATTACAAAATCAGGATAAAGACAAATTGCAGCAGAGAGCAATTTTCTCTTTAATGGCGCTTTTCCACTGCATGGTACGGTTCGGTATGGTTCACTTTTGGGGGGTTTTCCACTGGGTCAGTACCTGGTACTTTTAGTACCACTTCGGTTGGGGTTCCAAGTGAACCATACCGTTACCAAAACGTGATGTGTAAACTCTGCTGATCACGGATTGGCCGGAGAGAATCGTCACTACCTGTGTCACTGAACTTGTGACACAAACACAACAGAACCGCTAGATTTAAATCAGCACAGCCAGCGAAGGATCGAACGCAACTGTTTTGAACAAGCGCACCTTTTTTTAACAACCAAAAAGTGGCTGTTTCGTTGTCTGTTCAGAAATACAGACGTTCCTCTTGTTGATAGCAGAGGAGCGGATCCAGCGGGAGCTTGATGGGCGACGCGGAATGAAAAAGTTTTTCAGGAGTCGCGGCAGTACAGGCGGCGCAACTATATAACGACATGTGAATAATCCTGCCCATTCTAAAGCGGTACTAACCTGCAGTGGAAACGCAAACAGAGTCGAGCCGTGCTGTGCCGTGCCAAGCAGAGTAGTACCACGCAGTGGAAAAGCGCCATAAATCTCCAAAAGAGAGATTCAGGAGAGTCTAAAGAGAGTCTATGGGCAATATATAGTGAAAATGCTTTTAATTTAAATACAAATGTTTTCATTACTTATTGGATTCACTGCTTAACAGTACTTGGTTTGCATACCTTTTTACTTCAATGACAGTCTGTGTCAAACCTGATTATCATGTTCCCCAGCATGATTTGAGAATGATTCAAAGAGCATCTTGTGCTTCAGTGGAAGAACATCTGACTCTCTGTACAAAGGAGTTCACATGATCAGTGTAACAAATTTAATTACTTGATTAGGGCCCTAGAAATCAAAAATCTGAAATATTTCACTTAATATGAATTGTTTTCAGTCCTAAATACAATTTCACTATGATCTCAGACTTCTGGATATCACTGTAAAAAAAAAAAAAGAAAGGAGGGGGGGTGGAATTTTCCTACATTTTCATGACACATAACTTGTAAAAATATTTAGATGTTAAATAATTTAGTAACATTGTTACATCTAGCTTTTAGGTCATTAAATTTTTTTCTGTATTTAATTAAATACAGCTATTCGCTTGTATATTGTACATTACTACAAGAAAATAAATGACTACAGTACTACAAATAAACAACAAGAAAAAATAAGACAGCCATTGAAAAAAACAAAAGCTGTAACAACCGATTCCACTTCATAATTCTATAGCCATCCACTGGACTAATTATTATATAGATGAGAATAAAAATACATCTTAACTATTAACTACATAATATTCAGCAAACACTTAAGCCAGAACCACCTTTAGTTGTAGTAATTTTGCCAACATTTATATAGTACGTTTTCATTTCTAAGTCTTTTTAGCACATACTGCAGAAATGCAATGAGAAGAGTTTAAATGGTATGTACAGAAACACTAAGAATTGCTTTTTCAAATCTTTACATTTACGTCATCAATTCTTCTTTTCCAAAGGCAGTTTCATTACATACATAATACATATTAATTAACAGCAATTATTGGTACTTCCACACTTACCCATTTACACCCTCATTACTCTGCAGCTTACAAGAAACTCCACAATTTAAGTTTCTGCTTTAACCAGTTGAAGCATATTAATGGATTAGTAGATCTGTTCCACTTGTTCTACCTTTGACTAGATGCAACAGGACAGTCTGCAGATGAATACTGGCATAAGATCACAAAACACTAGCCCGTTAAATTCTATGCTATTCTCTGCTCAGCTTGGGTTTCTGCTACCAAGAATGCTAACAAGCCTTGCCCAGAGCTTCGGCTTCCTGGTAGTGTGGGCCCAGCCCCCTCTGTTCCCAAGGTCTCACACCCCTTCACCTGATACTGCAGCCAAATTCTACACCAGAAATCTCTAGCACCCAAGCGCCAGAAGAGGAAGCAGTGCAGAGCAGTCCGCCTCGTTCTCATGCTGGACAGACCCAACTGATCTTGCCTATATACTGTATGTGCCTGAACTCTTTTGATAAAAGTCTGAGCACCGCATGAGATTGAGAAAGGGCCCCTTATCAACCGCATACACCTTCAGTAACTGCGGAAAATACTAGACGTAAAGTATGCCCTTCTCTGACAAGAAGAAACAATATTAAATGAAAAACATCTATATTATGTGAAGTAAAATATGAGTACAGAAAGTGGTAGAGTAGTACTGATATTTGATGATAACATCCATGCTCTGGATAGCAGAAAGACAGGGTGGGTTGTACTTCCTTGCACAACAGATAAGATTAACAGAGCCACAGCACTTGTGAGTTTTACTTTAGTTGCTCTATGAAAAATGTGGCAACTCGGTTCAATGCTACAGTAGTCCTTTAAAACGCTAGAAACAACACAATTTTAGAGTCATAATTAATATAGGACCACACAATTATGATCCATGTAATAAAAATAATAAAAATTGTATTATCAAACTTAACAGCACTGTGTACACTACTTTTTACAAGTTGTTCTTTAAAGAAATTAAAACTTTTGATCACTTGATTGCATCTCTGCTGAATAGAGACATTCATAATGTTACAAAATATTTTCTATTTCAAATAAATGCTGTATCTTCTGACTTAAGCAGAATGATTTATGAGACTGGAGTAGGGTGGCGTGACAACTTTCCACTTTGTCTTCAAGAAATACAATTTAATTTTGAATTATGGAACAAGTGTATTATAATACAATTTTTCACAAAATTGCTGTTTTAACCTGTATAAATTGCATCTTGGGGAGCACTAGAGCCTAAAACATTTAAAAATTCTCAGACCTCAAACGTTTTGAAACAGTAACACTGTTAAAAATGAGTTTTATTTATTGGCATTGGACGGTCATGAAGACCCTTTAATACCATTAATCTTTACCTTACCAAAAGTTTCTTTACATTATGTCAAATTTCTTCACAATAAGAAAAGATTTATTTTAAAGGGGACCTATTATGCAAAATTCATTTTTGCAAGGTGTTTGGACATAAATGTTTTGTTGGCAGTGTGTGTACACAACCACCTTCCAATGATAAAAATCCACCCACTCCTTATTTTTTAATCCCTATTAAACCAAATCAGTCTCATTAGACATGCCGTTTTGATTCTTGAGGCCCCGGCCACGGCTGCTGACTGACACGGCCGTATTAGCAGAGACCCCGCCCTGAGTGAGCTGCACACAATCCGCCATGTTTATCTTCACGCTAGAGCATTTAAAAGCAGCACTCAAGTAAGAAATGTCTTCTTATTAAACCTACAAAAGTTATTCAGTCAAGAGCAGTGATTTTCTGTTTTTATTTATTGTTTGGTTCAATAAACAGCAGACAGCATATAGGTCCTGTTTATTAGGGCTGGGTTTTGACACAAATTTCACGATTCGATTCAGTTCTCATTCACAAGCTTGCGATTCAATTCGATTCAATATCGATTATTTTGGATATATATCAGGTACAGTACATGCCAAATTTTCTCAAGGAAAAAAAATCTCTCAACTAATGCTGTAAAATATACATGCGATTCAGTTGGTACTACATTAATATTGATTAATTTGTTAAAATTACACTTAATGAAGTTTTTAAATAATAAAGTTACAATTACATAATTATATTTCTACTTCAATTCGTTTTTTTTTTTAAATATAAACATAATGGTGGCTGTCATAAAACTTGATGTATTTATTCAAACATAAATTAAACATTAGCCCCTTTCACACTGCACGTTGGTCCCGGAAAATTGCCGGAGTACCTTCTGTGTGAACGCAAACACGATCTGGCATCTTAAATGAAACAGAACGCGTCACATTACACGTCACATCGTAGTGTCACGTGTCTTTACGGGATCTTTACGGGATGTGTGTGAACACACACACAGATTCCAGAAAATTACTGGCAGTGTGAATGAACTACAATCAAACTATCCTGGGACAAATCCCAGGAAACATTATCCGTGTATTTTCCGGAATCTCTGTGTGAAAGGGGCTAAAGAACATAAAATGTATATTATAATATGTTATATGGTGCATATATTTAGCAAAATGCCCCTCTCTACAGTTTATTTTTCTATCTGACTAATGAGTTTATGGTCACCGAATATGTTTTTTCTGAGGTAAATTTTTGTTACGTGACATTGTTTACAAGCCGTTATACTGACATCTTTGCGCAGTTGAAACACTGATTGAGAGATTACATGAGACAGGATGCGGATTGTAATGTTGTACTCTTACTTTTAACGTACCTTCGGATGTTTAGTCATGTTTATTTTGTGCTGAAACTGGTATTAATGTGGAGGAGGTGATCAGTTCACGTGCACCTCACGCTGCCGTTTCTGTTGAACTGAGACCCTACAGCGATCTGTCACTCCACATTAAACAGCACCAAAATGGCATTTATTGTTTGAATACTGCAATACAATGGACAGAATTTGAAATCTGAGAATGTTGTTTCATATTAAAAGTACCAAAGTGCTTATTGCGATATATTGGATGGGAGCTGCCCTTCAACATTACGTCCGTGTTTTTGTAACGTGTTTTTAACTTAACCTTGTATGTATTTGACAGTTTAAGTGCAATAATACATGAAAGAGAACTTAGTTTAGTACTCACATGCCATGTGACAGCCGCTTTCTGTGCGTGTGCTTCGGATGTGTGCGCTCAGAAAACACTATATCAAGTTTAAACTGATATGGCTTTAAAACACATGATTTCAGCGCGATATACATGATAATCAAAACCAAACTGATGATTTTTGGCAGCGTATTTGAGGTACAAGCTGTAAAGGCACAGCCCTATTGTGGAAAGGTGGCGGTGAACAGCAGCTAATTTGCATTTAAAGAGACAGGCCCGAAAAACAGCGTGTTTCCACTCAAAATAGGCATTTTCAAAATTATATAATAAATTATCTGTGGGGTATTTTGAGCTGAAACTTCATAGACACATTCTCGGGTCACCTAAGACCTACATTACATATTGTAAAATGCCATAATAGGTGCCCTTCAAGAACCGTACACTTAAAGGTTTTTTTGGGGGAACCTAAAATAATTCTTCTATGGCATCACTGCAAAAATCCCCTTTTTGGAACCCATTTTTAAAAGTGTAGTGTAATATACATTTTAAGAGAGTTGTAACCTCATAATTACTTTAAGAAAATAAATCTATAAAATAACAAATCTATTAGGATTGATATTTGAGAATAATTTGAATCATATATGGCCACCAGGAAGTTACACCTGATAAACATGCAGATATACTATTAACACTTTACAATAACATTTCATTTGTTAAAATTAACTACATTAGTTATAGCATTTATTAATCTTGTTAATTTCAACATTTATCAAAACATCTAAAAAAAAAAGTAATATCTGGTAACAGAGAATTCACTAACATGAACAAACAATGAACATTTGTATTGTTATTAACTAACATTAACAACAATAAATGCGGTAAATATATTTATATTAGTTATTATTTCATGTTAGCTAATGCATTAACTAATATTAACAAATGAGACCTTACAGTCTCATTCTTCTCCCCCGAGTTACGTCTTCCGCCATTTTAGAGTATCACAACACATACACACGCTTTACACTAAGCGTAAACAACGCTGATTACGCAGATTACATTCATGAGCACACTTTCTCCCCCAAACGTAAACAACGCTGATTACATCGATTACACTCTTGGTACTCTCCAAAATGGCGGTAGGGTGATGCGGAGGAGACGAATTGTTGAATAGTTGTTATTTTTGTTTTCTTTGTGCACAAATAGTATTCTCGTAGCTTCGTATAATTGAAGTTGAGCCACTGATGTCACCTGGACAGTTTTGCTGATGTTCTTACTACGTTTCTGGACCTGGGAAAATTACAGTTGCATTGCTGTCTATGCAGGGTCTGAGAGCTCTCACATTTAATCAAAAATATCTTAATTCGTGTTCCGAAGATGAACGAAGGTCTTAACGGGTTTGTTGGTTTTTGGAACACCTTACGGTGACTAAATAATGACAGCATTTTTCATTTTGGGGTGAACAACCCTTTAAGCCTATATTGAGTAACATTTCCCACTTGATAACACTTGGATCAATACACTTTTTGCAAATTTAAACATACGTGAGTCAGAAAATAACCAAGGCTCTGGCAAATTGCCTCTTGGAAGTTACAAAAACATCCCAGATATTTAAAATGTGCGTAGTGAATGTCTGTTATCTAAAATTTGACATATTTCATAACATATATTCTAGGAGTTTCTATTAACAGATTCAGTATGGGTTTTGTTTTTTTCCACAGACACTGAAGTGACCTGCAGCGGTCACATATCTTACTCAAAAGCAAATTCTAGTGGTGATTGTCTTATGATATGTTGGGATTATTTATGGATTCTTTCATATTCAATTTTACACGTAATGGCCTTAATTGTTCAGATTGAGAATGAACATGCAGATTCAATTGTAGTATCTGACATTAAATGAATAAGGTAAAAATAAATAGATTTTATTTTTTTAGTTTCCCCTATAATGGTAAAATATTGCCATTAAACAATTTATTTGTGACAATGATTATATAAAAATGGCCAAGCTTTTCTATTGTATGTCATTTCATGAGCTGTCATGTGTATACACCCAATAAATCTGGACCTCAGATAAAAAGAAAAAAAACTACTTTTAAAAATAATTGTAAAAAATATTTGTCGTGCCTAAATTTATGTCAATTAAAACAATTGAATGCCATAATTTATTTACTGACATGACTTAAACTTTCGTGGTAAACATTGTAGGCCTTTGCATTAACAGTGCACCTACAGTCTCAATAGGTATAGCAGTCAATCCAGGCATGGAAATAGCGGTATTTTTCTGGATATCTTCATGATTCTCTTTACACTTTACCTGCTATTAGAACTACTGAATTGCATTAATTATATATGGATCATCAATCTAAGTCTGTGCTGAATAACTCAATGTACGTCATTTGAAGTGTCTCTATATTTCTCTTGGTTGCTTTAGTTGAACCGGCTTCGGAAAATCAGAAAGGGGCCGACTGAAAAAAACTAGTTAAAAGCCATTGAACATTCACCATAACATAAAATAATCGATGCGCATTCCCAACACACGGAGAGATAAACTCACCGATCCTTCTGTCGTGCTCTTTTATTGCTTTTTCGGGTGTCTTCTTTTGTTTGCGAAAAAAATGCAATCAAGAATAGTCGGGTACATTTCCCTGAGGCTAGAGACGGTGGTGGATAAAACACACGGACGGGATACGATTGGGACCATAACTGCGACAATCGAAAAGCAAACTGCACATCAATGTGTTGATGAAATCGTAAACGTTTTACGCTTTGTATTTACATGGCCTACGATCCCCTCATCCCGGTGGCATTTTTTTCCCTGACGGCCGATATGGTCGCCAAACGCAGCAGAGACGAGAATCAGGAGAGGTGGAGGCGAAGCCGCTGTTGACTGACATCAAGGGACTCCAATTGCGCGACATTCTGTGTTCCGGCGGATCCGGATGGGGAAAGACTTTGGAAGAAAGCGTCACTTCCCCGCTCGAATTCCAGCTAGTAATGGGATGTCCGACTCAAATCCGTGAGTCGGTTTGTCTGAACAGTTGGTTTCAGAGAATCGGTTCAAAATTATTCAGATAAAGGCAAATACAGGCACGTTTTGCAGTTTAATAGGTTTTTTAAAATACGTATTATAAATAATTGCAGAATAATATATAGTTATTGTAATATCCTATCTATATATCAATATCGTATCATATCGTAGTTCAGTTTGTTCGAGACATGATTTATATGCATAAAAGCATTTTAATTATAATTTGCATTGAAATTGCATACTAAAACTATTTCCCAGAGGTGGGACCAAGTCATTGTTTTGCAAGTCACAAGTAAGTCTCGAGTCTTTGCATTCAAGTCTCGAGTCAAGTCCCAAGTCAAGACAGACAAGTCCTGAGTCAAGACAGGCAAGTCCCAAGTCAAGTCCCGAGTCAAGACAGACAAGTCTCGAGTCAAGAACCGAGTCAAGACAGGCAAGTCCCAAGTCAAGTCCCGAGTCAAGACAGGCAAGTCCAAGTCGAGTTGCAAGTCCTCAGCTTTAAGATTCAAGTCTTAAACAAGTCATTAGTGCTCTTTGCCCAAATTAGTGTCTCAGTATTAATAATCATATAAAATGTATATTAATTTATATCAGGAAGGCAGGTAGAATGTGTTTGACATAGTTCAATTTCATGTGGGATGGGTGCCCTTAGTAAAACTACTCGAGTTCAGTTTAGGGATTGTGCCAAAATAGGATAAGGTTCTGGGAATGTTAAGAGAATGTTATTATAGGATAAAACGATTTTATTAGTAACAGAATAGAAAAGACAACATAATTTCATAGAAATAACAGCTGCAACATACTTTGCATGTGTGCATAAGAATAGCTATATGCTTCTATGTGTTATATCTAAGCCAATGAGACATTATTTGGAACCTCAATGAAACAGATTTAAAAATATGTGAGCGGAAACGCAGAAAGAACTGCTTTGAAAGAACTAGAAGAAATAACTGCAAGCATACTTTACAAGTGAGAGGAAACATGCAATATGGAAGCAGACAAATTCATGAAGACAATCCTTCAAAAATGCTGTGCTACCATCCTTTATAACGAAGAGTAACAAAGACAAAATCATTTAATAGAAACATTTTTATATGTTAAATGTTAAGTTTATAATATGCATAGTTGATCTCTAAATTTAGGGGCTGTGTGCGCTATTGGCCTACAGACTGATTTACAACACGTGAATTCATTCATTTATCCTGAAAGTACGGTGGCCGAGAAGTGCAGAACAAATCACAATTCTGAAAACAAAAGAACAAATTACAAACGCAAATGCAAGTCTAAAAAACTAAATAACAAGTCAGAAAACACAATGACAAATTCGAAAACAAATTAACAAGTTAGAAAACACAATGACAAATCTGAAAACAGATTAACAAGTCAGAAAACACAACGACAGTTCAGACAAACCGGAAGAGGTAGGTATATTTTGAGACAGCACCATTGGTTTGGGATTACTGACTGCTGACTGGACGAGACATCTGTCAATGTATACAGGGAAGAACCAGCCGAAGAACAGCAGAGTCGTGGTAGAAAGTTCGGAGATGGTATTAAAGTAGCTCAGTTTAAATGTATTGTATGAATTGCCCTTACTCTGGAATAAAAAATACGGGGTGTCTATTTACATTTAGTTAAAAGTGGCTGTTAAACATCAGCTCCAGTGGCGTAGATGGTAAAGCACGTACTGTAGTCTTTTTGACGCGATCGACCCGGGTTCGATTCCGCCTTTTGCCAAACTTTTTTTTTCTTCTCCCTTTTCAAATCTCGTATCACATCGTAAAGGCATTTATTTTCAATAAAAATTAAGGAAGTAATCGAAAAGTTGAAAATAAAGTATTGGGTAGGTGTAAGGAGGGCTTTATTGTACCAATAAGGTGGCATCCATTTAATATTTAAAATTTAAATTTAAATTTACACTCAATAAGTTATTATTGCATACTGTTTTATAATGTATTACAATGCTGAGGTGCCGATAATTGCCACTATTTGCAACAAGTATTATACTTGATAGTAGAAATCCTGCTATTTTAACAGTGTAAATAGGTATTTGCAGTTAGTGTAAATAGCATATTGCTAAAATACTGCTATTTTCACTTAGTGTAAATATAATTTATTGCTAATATGAGATTTGAAAAGGGAGGGAAAAAAACTCGGCAAAAGGCAGGATCGAACCCGGGTCGAAAAAAAAAAGCCAACGACAAGCGCTTATCCATCTGCGCCACTGGAGCTGATGTTTTACAGCCACTTTTAACTAAATGTAAATATACACCCCGTATTTTTTATTCCATAGTAAGGGCAATTCATACAATACATTTAAACTGATCTATTTTAATACCATCTCCGAGCTTTCTACCACGACTCTGCTGTCCTTCGGCTGGTTCTTCCTGTATACGTTGATTGACAGATATCTCGTCAAGTCAGCGGTGAGTAATCCCAAACCAAACTATCTCAAACTATACCTACCTCTTCCAGTTTGTCTGAATTGTCATTGTGTTTTCTGACTTGTTAATTTGTTTGTCTGATTTGTCGTTGTGTTTTCCGACTTGTTTTTTTGTTTTCGAATTTGTCATTGTGTTTTCCGACTTGTTATAGTGTTTTCTGAATTGTTGTTGTGTTTTCTGAATTGTTATTTTGTTTTTTAGACTTGCATTTGCATTTGTAATTTGTTCTTTTGTTTTCAGAATTGTGATTTGTTCTGCACTTCTCGGCCACCGTATGAAAGAAATGGAAGTGACATGAGAGCCTGCAAGAGGGAGAAAAATTGAGAAGCCTATATTTTATAGTTATATATAATACTCATTTTGTGAAAGAAACACTTTATATTATAAACACAATTATATTTTGAATTATCATTAGGCCTATTGCTGCTTGCTCACTTCAGACATTAGGCCTATGTGCCTTTTTCTTCTTCAAATTATAGCTGAATGGTTTGCAATGATTAATTTTTAAATCTAGATTAAATCAAGGTTTATCTAATTATTCTGTTGCACTAAACTTTAAACCTTTAAAAATAAGCAGTTTTACATTTTTAACCCATCATTTTGATCAGATTTAAATTATATTTAAAATGAACTTAATCCTGTTGCACCATAACTTTAAACTCAATTATGGATTAACTTTAAACTTAACCCTTAAATGCATACCTCTGGTCTTTAGCGACCCGGGACATCATTTTCTACCCTCTCCCTCCTTCATTTTTTTTTTTAAGTTAGACATAAACTTTCTTAGTATTCTTCAATCTATTAGTTATAAACAATATAACAAGAAAAAAATAGTAAATATATAAAAGAATGCCTGTTTTCTGATAAATTTTTTGTAAAAAGTGTATAGGGTCGCTAGAGACCAGAGGTATCCATCATAAAAAGTGCTCCACATGTAGGACGTAGGTGAACGTGGAAATACAGTGGAGAGAGCAAAACAAACACCTGTCATGACTTAGGAGTATAAAAGTGCCAAAACCTTTTCCAAGTTTCGTACCATTCCGATGAAGTAAAAAATTCTAAAAAACCAAAACATAAAATTTTTCACTCAAAAATGACAGAACAGCACTATAGGGTTAATTCCGGTAAATCTGACATGGAGTGAATGCACCTATACAACAGTGTGGAGCTGGATTTTGGACCAATGAGATTTCATTGTGCTGTGTCACCTCACAAATGTAAACCTATCCATAGACGTGATGCTGGTTAGGATCAAATTTCGGATAAAATATTTCTATCAACTTATGTAAGCAGTTGGAAATGATTAACATCGTCCTGTATCTAATTTTTGTTATTAACTCCCTCCCTTTTCTTTCTGTTCTGACTCACAAACCACCTGGAAAGTCCCGATTATAAGAATGATGTGAATGAGAGCACTGTTTAAACTACATACATGTTAATAAGAAAGCAGAATCACAGTGATTCAGCAGCATGATTCATTAATGCATCACTTTTCACCTGTCTGGGACTGAGCACCCTTTATGGGAATAATTATTATTATAAATATTATTGCTCTTGCTTTGGTTCAGTGCTAAATTTGATCTGAAACTCAACCCGCACTGTTGTGCTAAAGACATGACAACTTAAATCTACTGTTTTCACCTGACTAGCAAAATATTTTTGTGAAAATAATGGTCTTAAAGAACATTTAGGAAGGGACATTATGACAGTGAGTTTTTCCCAGGGATGTTTTCTTTCTACATACATTTTGTTGTATCGTACTTGGTGTTGAAAAGAAAGATTTTCCACTATGTCCGCATTTTTTGAAGGTAAAGTCTGGTCTCTAGCAAGGAACAGCTGACCTGATTTTCGTTAATAGGTCTGTTTGTCGGACTCATTGCCAAGCTTCCTTGGAAAAAAAAAAAAAAAAACAAAAAAAAAAAAAACCCCTGGCACTCTGACTGAAGACAGAGCGGGCCGTGCCTCTTGTCGGTCTGTGGACAAGGTCTCATCTCCATCTTCAATCTCTTTGCTCAGGCCTTAGGCTCCGCTTTAGTAATCTCTTTATTCCTCGACCTCCTTCATTTCACACGTGTTTTAGTTGGATTTCTCGCCCTGCGTTCTATTTAAACAGTGTTTAGGCAAGTGGTGCTCTCCTCCCCTCCCCTCCTCTCCCCTTACCTTCCTCTTACAAATCTCGCAGAGTAAATACTGAACAATTGTTTCCATCTGTAAGTAAGGGATTGTGGGCTTAGGTGGACTTTAATGGCTCCGCTCTGATCCAGCTCGCACTAATGGGCGCCAAAGGAGAGCGTTCGGACTCTGGAATGGCCCTGTCTGTCTACTTGCCTACGGTCACAAATAAACCCATCCACAGACCAAAGAAAGAAATTGCACACAGTAAAGAAACTAGCAGTTGACTCTCTTTATTTGTGGTATTCTTAGCTCAGTGGTGTTCTCTTGATAAGTTTTAGACTTATCACAATCCATGAACTTTGAGCCATCTTGGTGGGTCAAAAGAAAAGTTTTTTATAATATATTATATAAAATATATATATCAAATAAATCAATATATATCTAATAATAAAATTATATATATATATGTCAAGGAGTTTTTATTTCAATTTAAAATTGCTGTAAAAAAGTTTTGTATATGAAATTGAAATTGTATATTTAATTGTGCATGCTTATTTGCATCTATTTTTACATTTAAATGACTTCTGTCATCTTTTTTTAACTCCCTTTTAAAACACTAATCATTCAATAACAAATAAATCTCAAAATGAATATCCGTTTTTCATAGTGCACTTTATGATGTTGTCATGCCTGAATTCACATGTAGCATTTTAAACTATTAATTTTATTTCTGGTAATTTTGAATGATTCCAGGTAGAATAGAATAGAATATAATTTAAATATCAGGTTACTGGCCTCAATATATAGGATAATCAAATCAACCAAAATTGTTTGCGAAAATGGCTTGCAAATGATACTTCTAGTTAAAGTATTTGCAGTTGAGTTCCTTTTGGAAGTTCTTTTGAGGCGAGTTGGAACTACCGTCATGCAAATGTCTGATTGATTAATATTGTGATTAATATTGTTCCAGAGATCACAAAATGGGAAAATGTGATCTTATGTATCTGTATATGTGAAAAGTAAGAGAAACAAAATATATGTGCA
>JADLZN010004790.1:0-26224 GCA_018155175.1 Sinocyclocheilus anophthalmus
ACTTTAGTGTGGATTACTTGTGGATTATTTTGATGCTTTTATCAGTTTTGGACACTCATTCTGACGGCAACTCTTCATGCAAGGATTCACTGGTGAATGCCTGATGTGAGTACAACTTTCAGCATTTTTATGTGAATGAACTATTCCTTTATTGTCATCATTGCAGTCCATTTGTATAGGCATCTCTGATTGTTAAGGACAAATGAACTGTTGTAAAGAATAATGGACTAACAATGGTCTATCTGAAACACCCAATCACTAATTATTGGATTATCACCAATGCTTTAAGTTCCAGGAAGTGCATTATCACATACTCTGTGGCAATGGTTATCATTAAATGATTTGATTTAAAGTCTTATACTTAAGATACTACTGAGATGCCAGACAAATAATGTCTTCCCTACTGTCCTTTGAGACTTCCAGCAGACTGAAACAAAACCATTCAATCTGTGGCCTTCTCGTATTACCAAAACCAATTACTGTAATCAGGTCCCTGTTGTGTGACTTTTGACAATAGATTATGTTGAAAGTGGAGCAGAGGATGCATCTGTAACTTAAAGAGGCACCACATCAGTCTATAGCTGCATAATTAAACACAGGCAAGTTGATTTGTCAACTGTTGAATTTACTTTTAAAAGTCTGGCTAAAGGACTTATTTATTTCTAGAACTGATTATTTTTTCCTAACCATATAAAACACAGCCCATTTTTTAAATACTTCATGAATTGAATCAATGTAAACAGTAAAAATGGTGGTTATCTGTAAAATCAAATCAACTACAAATGCAAAAAAAAAAAATACTGCACAAGACGTCATAACACAGTACATATTGAGTTATTGGGAGTGTTTTCTTCACATTCAGTGTTTTCAGGGCTGATGTTTCATTGTCATTTTATATTACTTACATTCAATGGCACTTCTGAGATATAGATACCTGAATATTATCGTAATAGATTAATGCAAATAAGTTCTCATTATATATAAAAAAGTAGCTTAGAACCTCAGTAGTATGAAAACAATGCAAATCTATAATAGAGAAAATCCTTACCAATAGATCCAAAACAGGAGAACCTGCTAATCGGAATACTTTGAAAACATTTTTGAAACGATTTCTTCAGAATATCTCCTTTTGTGTTCCACAGAAGTCAGCCAGTCAGTTAAACATCTTTGGAACAACAAGAGGGTGAGAAAATGATGAACATTTTCACTTCTGGGTGAATCTTTTTAACACTGCTGAAATCTAACAACAAAGAGGAGATGACAACAGCTTCCCTATGTTATAAACATTTATTCTGTGCGTGTAAAGTTTTGAATTTAGCATAAAGACTTGCAAAGACGACATGCAAAGACGAAACCTTGAATCTATCGTGGATGCATAGCAAGAAATGCACAGAATGCAAGCTGCTCTCCAAAGGCAATTTATTCAGAGACAAGCAGCCCTGAGAAATGCACACAGGTATCTGTGCATTGCATGTGTTTACTTCTTTTGCTTTTTTAATTGTATTTTATTTTATATACTATTTACACCAAAGATGTCTATTTCAAAAAATGCTGTTATTTTGAACTTTCAATCTATTCAGAGAATCCAGAAAAACAATATTAAAGAAACACACATGTTTCAACAAGCTATCATAAATATTTATTGAGCACTAAATCAGCATATTAGAATTATTTCTTAATGATCATGTGACACTGAAGACTGTAGTTATGATGCTGAAAATTCAGCTTTACCACCAGAGGAATAAATTACATTTAAAAATCTATGTTAAAAAAAGAACATGCAAGAAACAGGATTAAGAGTGAAAAGGAAAAAAGAATGTGACAGATTTTGCTCTGTGTTACGGCACTTCTAAAAAGAATACAGGAAATCATTTCTGGGGAAACAGTTTTAGAAAGCTTTCATTTAAGAAGCAGGAGTAAATATTTTGACTGAAATTAATAATATAAATGCAAAAGCAGAAGTCAATCGCATAGAAGTGTAATGCAAAATTATAATTTGGTGCTGAGATATTCAGCTATTGTGAATCAGAAGGAAACAGTCAGTGAATATTAATGTAGTCCATCCTCCACTAATGTCTGTTCAGGTCAGCTTGGCAGCACCCTACATGGCTCAGCCTTCCTTTAAGCAATGCTTCACGATCCTTCAAACAGCGCCAGTGATTCAGAGAGACCTCTTAGTCTTCTGGGGCTTTCCTTCCTTGCTGTCCTATGCTATATTTTCCTGCATGCACCCTCTGATCCAGAATACAGAGGCTAAACACTACGGCTCATGTGGCCAGGCGCCGAGACCCAGTGACACAGGACTGAAGTGGCAGAGAAAGATGTCACAGCGACTCGCTGATAAAGTTCTCCCAATGTTCTCTTGCCAAACTCTCTCTCCTCATAACCACTTCAGGCTACTCTTTAGAGCATGTATGACTCCTACTGTCTACGCTGGCAATGTTAACACACAATACAGAAAAACAACTGGTGAGCCAAAGTCAAACATCTTTTATAACGGTCGGTCGGACATAAAGTCTATATTGCTATCTGACAAAAAAGGACAATAAAATTGAGACTGCAATGCCAGCAAGTAATTGCAAAGGCCTGTAGAACAAGTCTAAATAAATCAGCATGCATTTATCAGTGTCTGGACATTTTTCTCAGGAGAGTTGTGAGTAAGATATCATCCACACTTTCTGTTGAGAAGACAAAAATGATTTTTTTTAAAAACTCGGTACTTTTAAGGAACAAGTTGTTGACTCAATTTATTTATTTTTTAATCTAGAAATGAGGTTGTCTGTTGCATGTTACAGATATCATGTGAAGATTAATGTTGCAGATATGTTCAAAACATAAAAAAGGTAATTGTAAGCTAATTTAAGATAATAACCACAATGTGAAATATAAAGTCGCAATCACAAGAACGACATAACTGCTAAAAGAATAGAAATTCTGAAAAATAAACTCACAACTGTGAGATATTAAGTCACAATTACAAGAAAAAACACAATAATGAGAAAAAGTTATAATTCCGAGATGTAAACTCACAATTGTGAGGTAAGTTGCAATTATCAAGCAAAAGCAAGTCAAAATAATGAAGAAAAAAGTTGCAAACTGATATATAACACTCTACTGCGAAATATGAAGTCACAATTTATGAGTCTCACAACAATGAAAAATCAAGTGTGATCCAAGAGAATATATTCAGAATTGTAAAATATGAAGGTCGCAAAAACAAGAAACAGTCCTCATTTGAAACCTCACTATATGAGTAGTAAGCACATTTGAGGAAAAGTCACACTGCCTTGTTCATTTTTTTCCTCTTTCAAAGCATAAACAAGCTTGTGTAGGGCAAATTATATGGACAGGTATTGCTAATAATAAGGAGAATGTGAGATTATGAAGAGTGTTTTATTCTATGTCCCCTGAATTGTTATTTAAGTCTAACTTCTGTTCAAAACTTTAACAAAGCTTAATATCTGAATGCTATTATAGTACCCCCTGGGTTTGGATCACTGAATATAGACTTGTGCGAAAAAAACTGTGCGTTAATATCTGAAAACAAAGAGAGAGAGAGAGAAAAAACTGAATGTAGTCATCTCACACTGCTGCTGGTAATAAATAGAGCTGTGTGTGCATATTTATGTATGCAATAACTGAATGTGTCAGGGAACACTGAAAAATATGCTTATATAAATAAGCTTGTGTAGTATGTATAGATCTATAAAATCAAAGACAAATGCCTGCCTTTGTTTTCTGGAGCACTGAGATGAATGTGAGTGTGTGTGTGTGTGTGCGTTTAATGCCCTGCCTTAGAATCAGTCAGGCTGCATCAGCATCAAAGTGAATCATTAGTGGCAGAGGAAAGTATTGCAAAAGCAAGCTTGAACAGAAACAAACAATCCATGTTCTGTTGAAAAGCATGACCGTTTAACAAAATACATTCTGCTTAAGACCGGATCAATGCGGCAATCATTCCAGATTTCAAAAAAGCTAAGATGACAGGCAGGGGCGGTTCTGTGGGAGAAGTTTTGTGAGGCTGTTTAAATGATCAAATAAAGTGTTTTTCCTTTCACAGAATCCTTAAAACCTCCCACTTCCAGAGCTTTCAGGGACATGACTAGTCCCAGACTATTTTATTTAGATGCATAAAGACTATTTGAAAGGTAATTTCCCTATTAGCCTTTTTGCAATTACTTTATTTATCCTGACATTTCATGTCACTGTACACACCGTGTGCATTTGCAGACTGCTAAACCTCCTTATAAATGATCCACATCACATACTGAGTTTATCGTAGGTGCATTTATTTTCTTAAAACAACCATGTCTTACCAAATCCATAATTAGTTATTGTACAACATTCAGATTTTCAATCGACAGGTATGCATTACTAAATTAAAGGGACAGTCCACCCAAAAATGAAAACTGTGTCATCATTTACTCATTCCCTAATAATAATAATAATACTAAAATACTATAATAAGAAATAAATATATATATATATATAATATAAAATACTTTAAAATAATATACATTTGCAGTGGTAGAGCATTGCTTTAGCAGCGCAAAAGGTCGTGGGTTTGATTTCTAGGTAACACACATACTGGTAAAAAATGTATACCCTGAATGCACTGTAAGTCACTTGGATAAAAGCATATGTATGTAAATATTATTTCAAATTATATTTCCACACCTGTACTGTATTTTTTTCCATACTATGGAAGTCAATGGGAGCTGAAACTGTTTGGTTTCACTCTCAGAAAAAAAGGTACAAAAGCAATCACTGGGGCAGTGCCTTTTCAAGAGGTACACTTTGGTACCTAAATGGTCCATTTTGGTACCTTGAAAGTACATATTAGTAGCTAAAGTGTACATCCCTAAAACGTACAAAAGTGTTCCTAACATATGAATATTTATTATGTAAAATACACAATAAATATACAAAAAATATTTTTATGTAAAACGTAATCGCCTTCTTGAAGGCAGAACTAGCCCCAGTCTCCTCACTCCAGCTAAATGGTCTAGAGCATTCACAACCGACAGGAGGCTTTTACAAGACCTCACAGCTCTGAAATAAATGACACAGTGCATTAAAAAATGATGGTGAGTGTCTACGCTGTATGAGAAAGAACTACAACAATCGGCAGAAATATTATACAAGGCTCATCTTGATTTTCAATTTCAGTTGGCTGGCTCATTTTTCTGTACAATAGGTTACATCTCAAGATCTTGTGTGCAGACGTCCAAACAAGCTTTAAATTCCAATGAGCTAAAAACTGGCAGCAATATGTTTGCATGGTGGTGCTTTTCACATAACAAATCCACAAAGCAGAATTCATATCGAAAAGCAATTTCAAGTTTAGGTAAATATTGCAAGAGGGCATCGGACAGTGACACAGGGCTTTAAATAAGGATGGCCGAATGGCCTAGGGTCAGAGTGAGAGAGATTCGAGGCAGCTGATTGGACTGACTGTCACTTGCCTGATCAGACCAGAGCTGTTTTGACATTTGTTGATCTTGATCTTGTAAATTATAAATCAATTGTCCATCATACACCATAGGTTATCAGCACAATGTATTGTGGTGTGTGTGGGGTATGTTATATGTATATATCTAGATAGTATTATATATATATAGTATATATATTAGATATATATATATATATATATGTGTATATTTAAATCATTGAATAGAAAATAGATTTCATTTTATTTCATTGATTTTATACATGTACTGTATATATACACATTCTCAATGTAAATTTAATATTAATACACCCACACTAAATATAAATAATATGCACACTAATTAACATACATGAATTATAAAATTCAAATATGTTCTTTCTCTGTCACATAAACAAAAAAATCATTGAAAAAATACTACTTTTTTTTTTTTTTTTTTGAATGTTGAAGTGTCAATTTGAAGTGTTTCCCAATGTTACAAAATCTGAACACACCATAATCCTTACACCGCTGAAGCTCTGTACGTACAGAAATAAATCCTCAACCTCCAAGATGTACATGATTTTTTTTTTTATGACCGTGCTGTTCATAGCACCTACTGTGCTGGGGCTTTGAGCATGAAATCACTAAAAAACCTTGAAACGTTAGGGGGGGGGCTATTGTAATGGCAATAATTAGGTCAATTTTCCATTCACATCATGAGCCAATTATAACATACTTTAGATTTAAAATGACTGCAAAAAGACTTTTACAATGGAGTCACACTATAAAAATCATGTGCCGGAGGAGTCACTGCACTGCACTCCGCTCATGCAAATGCATTCTGTAACTAGTAAAACAGTCATTGCAGTGAGCCTGAATGTATCGATTTGCGATGATGTTTACATAAGTTGCATGCACGGTCATTGGCGTCATGCTCTGCATAAATTAAGAGAAGTTCAATTAGTTACGAAATCTCTAGATGTGCATGCAAGCAAGAAAAAAAAAATCATCCAAGCTCCCACAAACAAACACAAGTGAATATGCTCAAGCTGCGTACTATGAATACATGAATACTAAAGAATAACAAATTAGAGTCAAGACCACACAACACACCAGATGGAGTTAGTCTGAAACAGGAGTGAAATAGTCTATCATAAGTCAGGCTTTGACTGCACTGGAAACATTAACTATGACAAACAGGGGACTCCAGTCCCTGCTGAACTGATAATGGTGGCACTGAGATGTTAATAAGAGTAATCTGCATGTGCCCTGCATTCACTCATCCCATAGTCACAGATGGGCTTGCCTTTAATGTGTGCCCAGATGACAAGAAAATCATTTAAGCCAAAATACCCGAAAAGCCAAAAGCATGCAGCCGAGACAGGAAGCACTCCAGCATGTTAACTACACACAAGCCTCTTCATCTATCCTCCCCAGACTGTGTACAATTTTTATGTCTTTTGCGCCATGTTTCTTATATCTTTTTCCCCAAGCAACCTTGACTTTCACAGAGAAATTTCATAAAAAAGGAAACGCTTTGAGACAGAAGAACATTTTGCTGCTGTCACTGACTGAGAAACAAACAGAGTTTATGGACATGTGGAGATCTTGCTGTGAAACATTTTACACTGCTCTGTAGGTTAATTAGCATGAAACCTGCCAAGAACACATCAAGGTCATATTTCACATCAAATCAAAACAAACAAATAAATAAATTACTCCAGTATTTAGTGTCACATGACCCTTCAGAAATAATTCTATATCCCGGTGATTTGGTGCTCAAGAAATGTATTATTATCTTAAACAGTTCTGCTGCTTAATATTTTTAAAGGAAACCATGATATTGTTTGATGAACAGGAAGTACAGCATTTATTTGAAAAACAAATCTTTTGTAACACTGTAAAAACACTTTACTTTAGATCAATTAAATGTTTCCATGCTAAATACTAACCCAAAACTTATGAACAGTAGTGTATAAAAATATTTTGTCACCATTGAGAATGAACAATCACTGTCACAATACAGAAATGAGATGTTGTGGGAAAATATGCTTAATTGCAGTATTATTTTACTTTGATAGAGAAAAAAACTACTGTATTACAGTAATGAATATTTAATGAGAGTACATCTAACCATACGGCAGCTACATATTATAATAATTAAATTAATTTATCTTAATAATTCTTAATTGTAATATTATTTAGTATTAATTATTGTTTTAATTATCTAACTACATTAAAATCAAGATACATACATACAGAATCAAGACATAAAATGAAAACACATTTCTTTTTTCCCTCAATAACTACTGAAGTTTCTAGAATCACAAAATTAATTGTGATAATTAATATACCTATATTAACATATATACCCATTTCCCAGTTTTTGTTAATAATATAGTTAAATGTAATATATAATTGAAGCCCCCCTACATAGCATAATATTAACAGAACTATATTACACCATGTAGGTGGGCATCAGGTCAAAAAAGGTTGAGAACCTCTGCATTATGGTAATGAGAATTCGGTGTTTAAGAAACTTATGTTTAATTTAATAACTTAGTTCAGTTTAATGTCACAATCAAAAAGATCCCTGTGATTTTGGGGTGAAAAGTCATCTACACCTTATCTCTGTGTAGTACATACAATAGCTGTGTTATCATGAAAGGACATATGATTAGATTCGTTCACATGACGTGTCAGTGCTGGTTAAAATGGCTCTACTTTGAGTGCCTGTCTACTAACCAATCCAAAGCATTTCTCAGCATCTAAGCGAAGCCTGTCAGGGTGAGCTCGCCATTACATCGTGACAAAGCGTCGGCATCCCCTTTCGCCACCAACATGAGCCAACGTGTGGCACAAGCTCTCGAAGGTTCATGCAAGTTATTTTTAATGCACTATTCCGCAGTCCCTACACGGATCGCCCTTGAGCAAAAGCTGCCAATGTGGCAAAACTACTCTCAATGACAAAGGACAAAAACTCCCTTGAGAGTTCCCTCTGAGGTGTCTGAGAGAAGTCGGTGGGAAGTAACTTTGACGCAACATCATGCGCAGAGAGACGGCGGAAACCTCTGGACCTACTCATGGCGACAGATGCAAACATGCATCCTCAATTAATATTCATTATGATAGTTAGCCTAGTTTCTACGCTATTCGCTCAGTCAGAATCAACCAGGCCCTGAACTGCAAGCACAGTCAGCGAGAAAGTCTCGCGTCACACCGGCTAAATATATCTCAGTCAGAATTTCCCATACTACTGCAAATGACTCTCTCCTTCAGAAACATGCTCATAACATTCAATGGGGAAAAAATCAATCCATACGCTGTGCACTTTGAATTCAGCACAGAAATGAACCCACGCGCTTCAAGGTCTACAACACTCAGCGAAAGCTCCCAGCCGAATGGATGCTGATTCATCAATAGATTGCCAATGCAAAAGGTCATCCCATTTCCCATAATGGCATTTCCTGCTCAAAAATGGACAGTGGGCCTGAGAAGAACCTGCAAGAACCAGTTCAGCAAGATTAGAAGGATTAGAAGGGGTACTAAAGAAAAAGGGCACGGTACTCACCAGAGTTGCAGAAAATTGTGGATCTCAGGACATAAATGGAGAGATTGGACAGACGAAGAGGGGAAGAGAGCGCAGCTGTGTCGCTGTGCGGATCAGTTCATCAGCCTTTAGACTTCTTTCCAGGTTGATAACCGGCCCATTCTGCAGGTAAAAGGGCAAATCAAAACAACACACTGTGTCGTCATGTCAGTTTATGCCACGTTTGTCAGTCACGCGAGGCTGCCATACGTTACACCTTCACCACATCTCTGTGTAGCGAAAGGGGGTTTGCCTCAAGAGCACGGGTGAAATCACACAAGCCATATGTGCGCTGATTTACTTATCTCATGGTTAACTGAATCGTTCATCAGGAACAAAAAAAAAGTGGCCAAAAACATCGGCTTCTATTTAATGTCAAACATTTCGGTGAATTTTTAACCAAAAAATATGTTTTGAGATTTATAAAATGGTGTCACTAACCAGAGAGGGATCCCAGAAGTCTCTTGGGTTTTCTCTTCCAGGTCATGTGACCACGTGCTGCCACACTTCCAGAAGACTTGAGCGAGTTCTGTCTGTCCAGTGTACCTCACCTTTTAAAAAGATGTAGAGGTGTGAGGAAACTTTCAAAAATCCATGTATTTGCCGATTTCATTACAATTGAATGAAATCGATGCATTACCTGAGCAACTCCTTACCGTTTCTTTGTACAGGAGGTTTATTTTTAAATTTGTATTTAAAGGTTTTCTTCTGCTCTTCCAAACCAAGATTCTGCAAGAAAGACAGGGAAAAATGTTAGCATATTATTTTAAGTAATAACTAAATGTTGTTCAGTTCCATTCAATTGTGTCTTTAACAATACATATTTGACTTATTAAAATAAATATATTTTTAAAATATTTCTGGTAAAATATTATTTAAAAATATAATACATTGTAAACAGTGTCACATGTTATGTGAACTTTACATTGGTTTGAGCAGATGTTATATTTATCATGCCCTTGGGTGACTCAAAAAACAAGAGGGGCTTTATTTGGACATATTTCAGATTTGAAATTTTTCAAACATATGCAGAAATTGGTAATTAATTAATACAAACAATAATAATATTGTTTTAGTATTATAATAATGCTTATATTATTGTATAATAGCATAGCCTGATCTCGAAGTTAATACTGTAATTTATAGAAATAAGTCCAGACATTACAACACAAGTTACAGGAGCTCAAAAGGCAATACATAACAGGAATGGTCTGTACTGATTGTTCCAGATTTTCATTCTATGTCTCACATAGAAAATGGCATAATATTAGCTTGCAGAAAAGTTTAGATTTTTTTGATACATATTATTGTAATTATGATCATCTCTTACATCAGTGACTGGACTGCCAAATCCAGTCTTCAACTCTAAGCAATGAGAAATTCCTTCAAAAAGACAAGGAGACGTTTAACAGTAAATGAACGTCTGTCTGTGTGAAAAGTGCTCCCTCTAATGTTAATCTTTTGCATTGTTTGACAAGACTGTGATGAATGTGTTCTCTTGCTCGGTGTGACATAGTAGAGTTGATCAAATATCTATTGAAAAACTGAAAGCTCAGACTTAATTTTGATCGGATGAGCTGCCTTCAAACTGCGGTAAAATGTCATAAACGCACATTCTATATTAATTTATAATATATATTAATCAGAGTTTCAAACAACAGTATAACTAGTAAGATATATTCGGCCTGACAAGCCATGGTAGAGAAGGAAAGCCATTAAAATATCCCCTAAACAGTATGTCAAAAATGCTGAACCTTGGCCTGTCTCAGTGTACTGAAAAACAATCTGCAGTACTTAGGAAATACTGCCATCTACTGGCAAAATCAACTACTGACACCTCCTGTCAATCATTTTCCAGTTTGATGACCATTCTGGAAAAAGGGGGACATGAGGACGTCTCCACATGCAATGAGTTGGCAGAAGAAAATTGCCAAGTCTGGACTCAGCTGGTCCGAAAACCAATTTAGCCAATTTATTTAGGGGCTTCAAGCGGATACAGATAAAACACTTCGGCCTTCAGCCTGCGAGCAATTGTGCAAACCAGAAGTTAATCAGTTCCTCTAAAGGCGCTTACAATCTGATCTCCTGTTTGACATGGAGCCACTTCTGAGGGTCCCTGAGATTAAATTCTATAATGATGTAGACGAAATTCAGCACAAGGGCTCGACACACAAATCACACTGTATTAATGTTTAATGATCTTTAAAAGCTTATACTCCATTTTTTTCTCAGGGTCCCGCATCCCAGCATTTACAGATTATCACCTGACCCCTACTCAAGGACTGTCCCAATGCGATGGCAAACACACATCAGTGAGATTAAAGATCTCTGTTGTGATGGCGGTTACAGTGCTCAAAAGATCCATAAAACCATCTCGGGTTACGCATGTAACCATGTTTCCCCAAGAGTAACTCAACGCTGCGCCCCCCTAGGCGGGGCTGCATTCCCCAATTTTCCCCCTATGGGGCAAGCATTGGAAATCCCTAGAAGGTGGAACGTCTTGAGTTCCAATGTACCAGGTTTCCCCTTCTAGGGAACGCAATCGGCTGTCGCCCCCTAGCCTGGGCTCATTCCCCAATGTTCCCCGTGGGGTGTACAGCTTATGGGGTCCCTAGAAGGGAACTTCTTGGGTTGATATGGTCACCATGGTTTTTCCCCGGAGGGAACGAGACGCGCAACCCCCTATAAGGTCACATTGTGAATTCAGCCTCCTGGGGTGTGCAGCGTTGAGTTCCCTAGAAGGGGAAACATAAGTTATCTCCTTATGACACACAGCCCAGAGAGCCAACCATATTCACGCTAGGCACGTGCACTAGTCCTCACCATCATCCAGGTACATATTTAACAAGGCCGCTGGACTCCTTTGTTAAATATCATGCACGGTGACTGAAGCAGAAATGATATTAAAAGAAACACATATGGCATACGTGTGTTTACATTTGCTTTTCCTAGTGGCGATATTTCCTATGAACTGTCTTTATAATATATTTACAATTTTTCCAATGCTGTAGCAGTCACTCAAATCTTTTTTTCTACCATCAATGAAATATTAATAAGATCTAAACTATTTATATTGTGAGCATTAATAATGAATTACAGCCCTTTCAACATTGTGCTTCAAAACGTAATATCAAGCCTGAGAGGAAAGCAGATATTTTTCCATTTTCATTCAGCCGGGGGCTTATAAATTAAGAGGGTCCATGCTTTGCAACATATTGTAAAAGCATCAAATAAGTACATTTTTGTGGGCACTCAGAAGGCAATAAAGCCAAAGCAGCACAAAACAGCGCTATTGAAATGTGTTTAAGCATTTCATTACTTTCATTTACTAATAAATAAATGAATCAACTTGGAGACACTTCACTGGCTGTAAAATTGTAGAATCAAATGACATTTTCATGGAGACGTTAAAAGAGGGAAGATCTCCACAGGACCCTTAACTCTGTCATGGAAAGAATCAACTCACTTCTGCCGGTGTGCAATTTCATTAACACTTACATGCAGGCAGTCATTGATTTGCAAAGGAATCTCTCTGAAATGCAGGTCTAATCAATCAACACAGATACTACCATTTATTTCAACAAATCGGCAGTGCTGTCGCTTGAATTCACAGGTCCCGAATTAATTTTTATGGGTGGGCCCAAGGAGGTTTATAATACCTGGAGAAAGCTTTCCGTTAGCTTTCCCATTCATCTCAATGACAGATGTTTGGCTGGTGCAAGACCCCCCCGGAAGTATGCAATGAATGGCTGTCAACGGAAAAATATGTAGATACAGCATCTACTAATATAATAACCATTTTAATTATGTGTGATTATATGGTTAGTTGGGTATTATTATTTGCATTGTTGTACACCACCAGTTGAGAAATACTAAACTATACCATTTAGCAGTGGTTCTCAAATGGTTCTGCTAAATTTCTGTAAAATTCAACATTAATATTATTTTTTTAAACAAAATAAATTTTTTTTATTATATATTATGAATATTTATAAAATTATCCAATATTAATAGAAATTATTAAATATTCTATTAAATTGTTTTACGCTATAAACTGAATACAAATATTTAATATTCTTGCCACAATTCAAGCATTAACTAATGATGATGATAACGAACATCTAAATATAATATAATTATCAATATACTGTAAATATTTAGAATATTATTATATTGTTGTGAACAGGTCACTAATTGGTCAACTTTTATTATTATGAGGATAATATAGATATATATCTATAGATATCTATACAGAAAATAAAATGATCATTATAAATACTTTCAATAGGATATCATACGCGAGTGTCTGATTATCTCAGATTTGGTCAAAACATGGTTGAAACAAGAGGAGCCGAATTCCACAGAAAGGCCCAAAATGACAGGATGTTCGTAAATCAGATCCTAGCACTAGCCAGTCTGAAGCAAGCCTAACCAACTCTTTCACAGAACAGCTTTCAACATTAACACAAAAGGAACACACTGATCATAACAACTCAGGAAGGAGATTGTCAATTTTAAGGCAAGTACTCAAGATTAAATGGGCAGAGCTGATGACAGCCCGACCATCCAGTGATAGACCACAAGTCACAAGCTCTTTGGATTTACTTCCCCCACCTCTGAGACAGAGAACAGACTGAAATTCCTTATGAGAGACCTTTTAACCTCTGGTCTTCATAGAACATGTCCTCAGCCACAGAATGGCACCGAAACTGCCTTTCCATGCACCTAAATGACACTAAAAGGACTTGTGAGCAACTAATCATTTATATGCATAACTCCATATTATGTATGTAACCCACATGTGACTATCAGGTCTTAATCATTTATTGTGTATGTATTTTGAATAACTATTGAATAGCTTAAGGTGTCATATTCATGCTTGGTATGTGTGACTTTGAATTTTCATGCTTGAATTTTCACATTTCATATCTCTTAAACTAATTATTTCATCACTTTCTCTCTTTCTGCAACTTGTGTTTGAATGCGTGTGTTAGATTAGTTTATGTGTCTTAGATTTATCCATTAAAGCCTTATTTATATTGAAAAGAGGAGTATCTTGTGTTTTGTGCTTACAAGTTTATGTCTTAAACTGCCGATCTTGTTACTGTGCTAATTAATAGTGTTTTCACTATTTTTTTGGATTTTAATATCCATTGCAGAGTTTATGTTATACGGCTTGTTCAATGAATCACTGGCCGTCTCAGTGATCAGCCGTAAAACAGTGATTCTGTCCAAATTCCTTTTAAAATCTTAAATGATTCCCTTTGCATTTTCCCTTTGCTAAATTGACCTGTTTCCCTTACAATATCAATATATAATTTATGATTTAAGATAAATATACATTTTTACATTTGTACATTAAATATTTAATTAAATATAGTATGAAGAAGTTACATATTTACATAATGTACACTTTTTTATATTAACAAAAAAATGTTTTATAAAAAATGACATTTTATAAAATGTATATTATTCTTATATTTCCCTGCTCTCTGTGACACAGGCAAAACAGACCTTTGGCCCATTTTTGGATCTCGACCCACAAATAGAGAAATACTGCTGTAAAAGGCATTAACGGACCCCCCTCATCATAGCTTTCCCCCCAGATGACAGACCTGATTTAAACTAAAATAAAATAAGAAGAGAACATAAAATCCACACAGAGTCAAACAGGAAGAAAAATAGACAGTAAATAAGATGTTATTTTGATATATTACTGGATCAATTTCAATCACAGTATTTAGCTGACACAAAGCAACTTCTCAGTTGAACAATCACTTTTTTGTGATACCGGGACCATACATCAAGTGTAAATTCTCCCAGAAATATTACAATTGTTGCTAACTGTATGCCACCATGCAATGAAGAGACTCTCGCCCCCCTTTTTCCTACCTGTGTCCTTGAAGAAAACACTGATGAAAGCGGTTTTTTTGACCAGCAATGAAAATAATGCGGGCGTGATGTGTGAGACAGTTTGGCGGTTTGCTTTCTCATGACAAGATACTTTGAAAGTCAGTTTGAAAAGTTGAGCAAGGTTTAACAGCGAGCTGCAGTTTCAGCAGCCCGAGCACAGCTAATGGAGTCGACCAAGTGCGGAGGGATTACACAGGAACAAAACAAGTCAAGAAGCAGTAAGCATAATGTTAGGAGAACTGCTTATGTGTAGAAACAGTCTGACAGGGCTGTGAGAGGCTGTCACTTACACACAAACACCCAGCAAAGGAGCTTATCGAGGAACCTTTAAAAGCATTTAATCAACACCAGCTTGTATGACTGTGCCACCTTTTCTCATTCTATGCAGTACAAACCTGTTCAAAATGCAGATATTATTGCATAATCATGCCTTGAGTCACAAATATAAAATACAATACCACTACTGTTCACACAAATGACTTTCTAGGTATTATAACTGTAAGATTCAGTAAAAAAAAAGACTTACTGTATGGGTAAATGACAAATGATGGCACCTCAAATATATTAATGCTGGTTTAATTTCTGAGACACTGATAATAAATGTAACTTTTTTTTAATTTAAATACTCTAAATATGCCAAGTGGTGTAACATTCAAGAAAAAAAGTACAGTATTCAAATATTTTTCTTACTATACACATTGAATACAGTCAACATATTCATCTTTCTCAACATTTTCAAAAATGTTTTCAAACATATTGTTCAATGTTATCATCAGTAGTAGGAGTAAGAGTGATGTTTTATTTTTACGTTTTACATTAAAGACATTTACATTAAACCTCACAAAAATACCAATGTATACATCAATGTTAATAACAATATCAAGTCAAGTCAAATTTTTTTGTATAGCGTTTTTCACAATATGGATTGTTTAAAAGCAACTTTACAGAAAATTATTGTGTTAATGTATAAAATATCTTAATATCTTCATGCCTTATAGTCACAATTGGTGGATAAGAGCTGGGCGATAATATAGTTTACATTTTGCAACGATATAAACAATCAAACTGTTGAAATTTGCTATAGTATATATAGCCCTACACAAACGTATATAGTATGCAACTAAAATTGGACGTAATTATCTTTATACTCATATGAAGAGCTGGCCGATAATACAGTTTTCAATATAGTTTCTGTGACTTGACTTGTAATGTTTAAATCTATGCACAGTACATACCAGCTACATATTTTTAAATTCTCTTAAGCAGCCATTTACTACCGAATTACACACCTAATTCAGAGTTTTATGGTATCAGACAATGTACAGTATGTCAATAATCTAGAGCAAGCTCATTATTTTGCTAAAAAAAATGAGTATATCCATTATTATTATATATTTGACACAAACATGGTGGTACATGCCAGTATATTTTCACAGGGCTTGATTTGTTCAGCACAACAAACAGAAACATGAAATTAATTAGGAAACAGTCTCGACGAATTACCAAATCTCTAAAGGCATCAAAACTAAGGTGTAAACGTATTCCTGAGAGACTGCCTCTAAAAAAAACTAACAAATGTGACAACCTAATCTAGAATTAAGCAAAGTTTGTGAAAAACTTAAAGTTAGGATTAAAGGCTTCAAGAATACCTACTCTAATATTGAAACTCAGTGAGCAAATAAATACAGAAGCTTCATTAATTCTTGAAACCAAAGTATACAGTATAACTTTTTTCGTTGTTAATACACACGTTTTTTTGTTTTTTGTTTTTCAGCAAGGAAACATTAAAAGTGTCAATTAAGTGTCAGTAAATACGCTGTTATTTTGAACTTTTTATTAATCAAACGAAAATGAATTCATTTTTGATTAAAGATGAATCAAAAAAATTCTGCATTGATATTAATTAGAAACGTTAAGCAGCAAATCATCATATTAGAAAGATTCCTGAAGGATCATGTGACACTGAAAAAAAAATGGCTGCTGAAAATTCAGCTTTACATCACAAAAATAAATTACATTTTAAAAAAGAAATCTTTATTTTAATTGTAATTACTATATTCACAATATTACTAGTTGTATTATATTTATATATATATATGAGAGGGAGAGAGAGAGATAGAGATAGAGATTAGAGATAGAGAAGAGAGAGAGAGAGGAGATAGAGAGAGAGATGAGATAGAGATAAGACGAGAGAGGGAATACAAAGCCTTTTTTTTTTCTTGGGGGCGAGCAGAGACTACATTCAAAAACAAACTCTTCAATAGTAGTATAAATACTAAAACACATTAACAAATTAATGGACATTTCATTGTGCGAAGTAAGAAAATAATGTAACAAAGTTAAAAGGATTAATTTAATATGAAAATGGCCAAAACCATCCTCACACACAAACACAGTCTTTCCTCTTCCCTCTCAATGTGCTCTACATGCAAGTAAGATAAAAGGCTTGTGCGTAAATTTTCAATAGCTGTATCTGCTATCCGGACACACGCGTAATACCCAGACGAGCCATTATATTTTATATGCCCTTGGCATTAATTGAGAGCTAATGGCATTTCATAGATATCCTTTATTTGACCCCTTTTGTGCTGAGCGGCTTTTGTATACTGCGAAGATTCAGTCCCCCAGAAGCCCCTATTCCACCTGGGTATCTTTGCCTGAGGGAGACAGTTGTCCCATAATACCCTTCACAGTGTGTGTGTGTTCTTAACATATGGGAAGGGTTCTTCTGAAGTCGCTCGCACAATCTGTGAAAGGCCAAGCTAAGCCATGCAGAAGAATGCTATGAAATACTGCTGTAAAACACAGAGCATGAAGGAAGTGGCCGCCCACACAGCAAAATATTACTTATGGTAGTGTTCATAATTATTGTTATTGATCATAGAAAGCTAAACTGAAAAGTTCAAATGTTTAAATGTGCATCTCATTCCGGCAATATAACTGCATTTGACCACAGCTGATTTATTATATCATTGCAGCAACACAAACTGACATGCTTGTTTGGTTGAAATCCATATGGCATCATTTCATACACACTGCAATCACTTGGGCATTCAATTCTTAAATGAATAATTAAAAAACTATCAAATAATTTACCTACCCTTGTGCTGTTTCAAACCCGTATTGTTTTCTTTCTTCTGTCAAACAAAAAAAATGCAGATGTTCGGCGTGATGTTTTCATTCACTCTGTGGTTTTCTATACAATGAAAGTGAATGGGGTTGTCAAGCTCTAAAACTGACAAAAAAGTACCATAAAACTCAATAAAACTAGTATACACTGAATGAATCACATGCTATATCACAAGCCTCATGAAGTCATATGATAGATTTATGTGTGGAAGACACCAAAATAAGTCGCTATTCACAAATGTCCTATAACTTTATTTGTAAAATTTAAATTTTTAGTCATTTTTAGAAGATTTAGTCGAATATGCGATGATTTACTCGCAATGTAGAGGGTTGGCTAGGCATTGATAAAGCCTTTGACATTTTTTGTATCCATCTCCTGACTTGTGCCTTTCCACCACTTTATCCTGGAGATCTTTTGACAGTGCCTTGCCACCCTTAGTTGATTGTTTGCTGCAGTTGCACTACCAAGGACTGAAATGCTCCAGGAAAGCTCTTTCATGCTGAGCTAATCAAAATGACCACAGCTGATCACAGGTGAAAGTCAAATGGCTTAGAAGCCAGACCCATATAATTTACAAATGGCCGAGCCCATTTTTACGACAAGAAAAAGGTGGATATGAACAGATTTTTACGTGCACCTAGTTTTCTCTTCCTCTTCTCTAAAACAGCACAGCATGGCCTCGCCCCCTTTGTTGCCTTTTCCCGAGGGCGGGGTTTATGTGGGTTTGTGATGTCACAAACCCGGGGAGTAACTTCTTGTAGTCCCTACCAGCAGTTTTGTAGGCATTAAACTGCCAGAATTTTAAAGACGATATCTCTGTTTGCATTGAAATTTCAACTTCGTAACTTTGCAGATATTGTTTATGCTCAAACAGCAACATTACACACTAACTAAAGTTACAAAAGTGAAATCGCAATGAACCACCCCTTTAAGGCAAGTCATGGCACTCGGGCATATTGAAACGCCCTATCGGGCATCAAGCGCCAACCTTGCTGGGAAACATCAAATTCTCAAAACTGTTCACTAAGCTTACGATTAAATTTCATATTTGAAATCACCAAATAAATCTTACAACAACTGTGTCATAAATTTTGTTTCTTTTGCTCAAATAGCGTTATGAAAAGCGTATTTTTCAGGCTAGATCAGCTAGCGCGCATGCGCAGTCCTAAGAGCACGTCTCAGAACACTGACTGTTCCTATAGCAACCGGGACTTCTAACGTCAGCTGCAGTGACACGCTGACTTTACCGATTAGCGATTGGCTCTTTCATTCAGAAGGCGGGGCTTCCTGCGACTGAGCGGCCATATTGAGCATTGCATTTTTCCCCATTCAAAACTATATGAGTGACACGTCTTGGGTATTCTATAGTCTTTGCTATTGCTCAGTGTTAGAGGATCTCAGTTCAGCCTGACAGGTAGCCTGCTCCGGACCAGGGCTGCGTTTCCAATAAGCATCATAAGCTTACGTTGTAAGTAGCTCCATTGGGTTCAATGTGTCTACGATATACTTACGCTTACGAT
Source organism: Sinocyclocheilus anophthalmus (assembly GCA_018155175.1). NCBI lineage: Eukaryota > Metazoa > Chordata > Actinopteri > Cypriniformes > Cyprinidae > Sinocyclocheilus > Sinocyclocheilus anophthalmus. The sequence goes on from JADLZN010004790.1 coordinate 19,584, forward strand.
GCTTTTGGGAAACGCAGCCCAGGTTAGTTTCCCAGCATAAGTTGCCACAGTGACTGAGCTTGAGCTAAGGTAAATTTGCTTTATGGAACCAAATCATTTGACAACGAGTCAGACTAACTGAAATAAGCCTGGCTTATTTGGTAAACTTGTTTTATGAAACAGCCCCCAGGATTTGGTAATTAACTAAACCATGGTGAAGTATGAACAGTGTGAAAAAAAAAAACAGTCTAGTGATTTGCATTACCGCTCCTGTCCTGCGGGGGCAGTATTGTGTCTGACCTGTAACTGGTCCAGTAGGGTCCCTCCTCGCACTGGTTTGCCCTCTGGGACAGTCGGAGGCATGCTACCTACATTCCTCCTCCTCAGATCCTCCAGTGTGGCCTCATGGGCCGCAATCTCGGCCTGAATGACCTGCAGAGAGCATTTTTAATGTTAAAGGCACAAGAGTAAAAGAGTATTATAGCATTATACAAGTAATATAATGATATATCTGTCATTGGTTATTGGATATCTCTGAATATCTACATGTCAGAAGAGTGTGGTTTGAACGAGGAGCTCATACCTGAGCTTCCTGAGGCAGCTGGAAGGCGTCGATGCGGTCGGTGAGGTACGAGGTGAGCGTTTGGTCCAGCTGTGTGAGGGACGTCTGTAGTGTGTGTAACGCCGTCTCGTTCTCTCTCAGAGTCCCCAACTTCTGCTCCAGAGACATCTGACGTGCAGCAGCCTACAACACACACATGAATGTAACACTGCACACATATGATGTGAATCTGAATCAGTTCTGGTGAATCATTTGTTCTGTTCAAAACGAACACACCAGCTGAGTCAGTTCTTCGTAGCGCGAGTTGAAGCTCTCCAGTTTCTCGCTGATGAGTTCATCCAGAATGCCTCCGTCTATGAGAGTCTGGGCCAGCTCTCGGATCTGAGTCCTGTTATCACCCGGATGACGCAGATCCGACTCCAGAGACTGAAAGAGAGACACATCAGGACTCCCATTTATGCCATGAACATACTTTTAACATCCGACTCGGTGTTCAAAACGTGATCCAATCACTCAATCAGACATAATCTAAAATCCCTCACGCAGAAGTCGCGAGGGGGAGGTGACAGAGACGGTCTGAGTGGATGTAAGCACACTTAAGGTCTGGTCATTTTGTGGGCAAAACAATCTATTGTCAATAATGTAGCAATGTATCACTTTCTGTTGATCAGCGCAGCAAATCTGTGCGAGCAGCTTGAACTTGTTGCCAAATAGGGTTGGGTATCATTTGAATTTGATCAACTCCGATTCTTAACGATTCCAATGTGGTTAAAATAATTTTGTCAAACATTTAGATATAAAACATATATGTCCCTGGAGCACAAAACCAGTCATAAGACGCACAGGTACATTTGTTACAATAGCCAACAATACATTGTATGGGTCAAAATTATAATTTTTTCTTGTATGCCAAAAACATTCGGATATTAAGTAAAGATAATGTTCCATGAAGAAGATATTTTGTAAATTTCCTAAAGTAAATATATCAAAACTTAATTTTTCATTAGTAATATGCATTGCTAAGAACTCATTTGGACAACTTTAATGCAATTTTCTAAATATTTGTATTTTTTTGCACCTTCAGATTCCAGATTGTCAAATAGTTGTATCTCGGCCAAATATGTCCTATCCTAACAAACCATACACCAAAGGACAGCTTATTTATTCAGCTTTCATATGAAGTATAAATCTCAATTTCGAAAAAATGTACCCTTATGACTGGTTTCGTGGTCCACTTATCTGTGTCGTCTTCTGCTAAACGCATATAGTTGATGAATACCAAGAACAAAAATTCAGAGGCTACAAAAAAATGATTAATAAGAGCGTGTATCAAATTAGGAGCGCAACAATCGGGATATAATTGAGTTTTTTTTTTATTTATTGTTTTTTTTTTTTTTTTTATGGAGCCTAGTGGGGATCTCAAGATTCTGAAGAAAAAACATTAGACAACTAAACAAAATCACATGTAATTTTGAATGAATGATTCAATGACTCACTAATAAAGACTTGTTTTATCACTGAATGAATCAGCTTTTGAACGAATCTCTTGAATGAATGATTCAAAGACAAATACATTTTAACAGCCCCTTTTCGCCACCTACTGGTGTAACAATGTAATCAATAAATCTTCATTTGAAGTGTCCAATTACTTTAAAAAGGTGATTTACTCCATTGACGTAAAATCTGTTTATTCCAAACTACAATCTCTTATCCCGTACTTCTGTGATTATTTTAATGTTGGCAAAACAGAAATAATGATACTGTGCTGTTGAAAATAACTGTTTGTGAAGCAGTTTTATGATCTCACCATTATGATCTCCCACGCCAAAGGTTTACCAGTTGAAACGTTGTCATTTAGGAAGAAGATCACATTGGTGTTTGGGATCTTTAAAGATCTGTTAAATTAAAGTGCTTTGCCATGTTGGTGGTGACACCTCTCTTGCAAATGTTAGCTTATCACAGATATTTATACGTAGTGCTACAAGTCCTGATCGAAGCCAAATATTGGAGAGTTTAGATTAGCGAGGAAGGTCGGAATTGAAATTTTTATTTTACAACAAGTTTCCGATTCTGGAATTGGAATTGATTTTCGATTCCCAACCCTTTTGCGAAATCTAATTGGGGAAATCTTTCACCCTCACTTGAAATTCTCAATGACGTGGATTGATATTGAAAACATTGGATTTTGGCTGCAAAAATTTGTCGAGCGTGCTAAACCACACCTTTAGCATGAAAGCCGTTACCTCCAGAGCCTCGCTGATAGACTCTGTGTTTTCTGGGATGTTTTCAGTGGCTTGAACTTTCTCCTCCAGTGTGTTCAACCAGCCAGACTCCGCCTCCAGATACTGCAGCAGCTCGATCCAGCAGGACCACACCTCCTGAACATCAGTACAAACACATCAGACCTCAGCTAAACATCCAAAGAGGAGCCAAACCACATCTGGAGCAGGGCTGTCCAATAGCAAGGCTTCCTCTGTGTGTGTGTGTGTGTACCTCAAGCGTGTGGCACTTGCTCTTGAAGCGATCACAGAGTTTCTGGTAGTTCTGCAGCACTTCAGTGAGCTCAGGGCTCAGGTCAGGACCACCAGGGGGCGTCTTTCCAATCAGCACATTAATGCTGTCCTTCAAAATCTTTACACGCACTTCCTTCTGTAACACATCCTCTTTAGCCCTCTGAAACACACAGAAAGAGAGAGAACACGTACACAAAAGTCTTTAAGTAAGGGAGTATGTAAATAAATAGGAAGGAAGAAAATTATCATGAAAAACCTTTGGCACAATTATGCCTTTGACACAAGAAACTTGACTAACATTGTCAGAGCTTTAGAAAAAAATATAAAAAATAAAATAATACAGATAAAAAAAAAACTATAAATAACACAGTCACAATAAAACAATAACACATTCAAAAAAAAATCTTACATGATACCAAAACTAGCTGGCATTTACAACCTGCTCGAAATTAGTTTTAATCATAAAAAGGTACAACTTTACATTATGTTTTACTAATAAATGTTTAACAAACAATATATAATCCTTAACAGATCACTTGTTTATGTATAATCAAAAGTAAAACGTGTTATCAAAACTGAAACTATTTAAATAATTTTTAATAGAAAATATTAATATATGTTGCCTTTGCAACTAACTAAAAATTAGTTGAAGTACTAAAATGACTAAAACTAAAACTAAAATTCATCTAAAATAGAGATAATTAAAAAAAAACAAAGGCAAAACCACCATACATTCCTAAAATTTTAAAATTAAATAAAACAAAATATAAAACACTAATCAATTAATAATGGTAGAACAGTATATAAATAATACTAAAATAGCATTGGAAAATACAAGAATTATAACTGTACATTAATACGCAACACAATATAGAATGCATAAAATAATTAATCAATATTAATAATGAAAGTTATTATAGATCTGTTATTTTCAACCTACTCATACGCACCTTCATATCCTGCAGCGCCTCCTCCAGCTCCTCTGGGCTCTTGTACTCAAAGTCTCTCATGAGAAACTCCTCGTCCACTTGAATCATCCACTCGCGCATCTCCGCCACGTCTTTCTTCAGATTCATCACTTTCTCCTGACCTTCACTCACACGCTCCTCACGCCTCAACAACTGCAAACAAAATCCACGTAACGTGACTTATCCCAGAAGAACATGTTCCTGAATCAAGCCGGGTTGGGAAGTGGCTTACTGAAACTTAAACCACCTTGTACAAGCTCTTCCCTTGCCTGGGTAGTAATCTATGTAAAGGGGGATAGTCCACCCAAAAATGAATATGTGATGTTTATCTGCTTACCCCCAGGGCATCCAAGATGTAGGTGACTTTGTTTCTTCAGTAGATCACAAATGCCACCTATCTCTCAAATGGACCATTGACGCTCCTAATTGAGATTGTAGATAGGTGGCGGGAATGCAATTATAAGTCTGCGATCCGCCGTAAAGCAAGAGAAAGAAGACGACGCGTCACGCGCAGGTTGAAGAAGACGCGAACGCGCTCAGGACAGTTCGGACATTGCAGTAATTCAGAGTAGTGCTGGGCGGTATACCGGTTCATAAAAAATACCATGTTTATTTTTGTTATGATATGAATTTTTAAAATACCGCAAAATGCATGTCGCTTAAACAATGTTCGGAACGCGACACTGTTTGAAAGGGGTCCCTTTTCACTGTTGCACTGTGGCGAGGGAACAGAGTGTGGTTAACCTAAGCTATTGACCGCCCAAAAAAAAAACCCCCCCAAAAAAAAAAAAAACCCTTCCTAAACTGAAGCTGTAGAACTAATAGAAGTGATGACAGAAGAACTCATCCACATTATCCACACTGACCACCACAAATATCCACCACCCCCTGCCATAAGCTCCCGCGTCTCACACACACACACACAATTTGGAAAACCCGTGTATAAAATTTTTGTCCTACAGCAGCATTTCGAGGTAAAAAAAAACTATATAAATACTGTTACCGTTCTTGCACAGTACCGACGTTCGTGTCTTCTATCACATGAGTATCGTCACAAGGGTTTAATTTGGTTTTGTTTGTGTATGTTTTAGACTCTCAAAGCCGTGATTTCCATTCACTTCCATTATATGACTGACAGACTGCAACGGTTTGACTTAAAAATCTTCGTTTGTGTTCTACTGAAGAAAAGTCACCTACATCTTGGATGCCCTGGGGGTAAGCAGATAAACATCAAATTTTCATTTTTGGGTGAACTATCCCTTTAAGGCCATTGCATTCAGTGTTCTGTGTTTCTCTTTCTCGCCTCTTTACTGAGCGTGTCCCAGCGTCTCTGACTGTCGTCCAGCTCCGTCTGCCCCCAGCTGATCAGACCCGGTCCTGAGCTCTGCTGCACGGCTGCCACGTTCTCCTTTATCTGCTTCAGAGACGAGGCCATGCTCTCCATCTCACTCAGCAGCTCCTGCACAGACACATCTCAAACATCACTATCAACTCCACAGAAACTCTAACGTTTCGGTTTTGCTGAGGAAATTGCTCAACCATCAACTTCAGCTGATTTCTCAACCAGTTTAAACTATGATTAGCAAACCAGTTCAACAAGCCCACCACCAGCTCAGCCACGGTGGTCAACCAGGACAACCCTGGACTTGTTGATAAACCAACTAAACCAGCGGCAAACAGCTAGAAACTATGTAAAACTAGCAGCATTAAAGACCCGATATACTTCAAGCGAAATCAAAGAACAAACTAGTGTGAACAAAGTCGATCAAAGCTCATTTGGAGTTTGTTTCAGTCCATCAGACGTCCACAAGTAAAAACAAACACTGGAGAGCTGATTTATAGCAGGTATTGAAGAGTAATTTTAACTGAAAGCTACACTGACACTGCTTATTTAAGTTTAATACTGAAAAGTTGCTTGCATTAAAGCAATCTATTGTATAACATGGAGTTTTGAATCGCATGCTCATGCATGCAAATCCACATTGCTATGATCAGATGCTTTCTTAAATTGATAATTCACCTAAAAATGAACATTTGCTGTTAATTTACTCATCCTCAGGCCATCCCACATGTAGATGACCATTTTCTTCAGTAGAACAATAAAGAAGATTTTTAATTGAAACTGTGGTCCTTGATAAAATGCAAATCAATGGCTACCTTCACTTTGAGAGTCAAAAAAAGCATACCAGGGAACACAAAATTAGTATTCATGGCTCCTGCCGATATATTAAGGTCTTATGAAGTGAAACGATCGGTCTGTGCAAGAAACTGAACATTATTTACAACATTATTACCTGTAATCCAGAGTCTCAGACAAACGGTCCGAAATGATGTTCAGTTTGTGAGTGAATAATTTTTTTGAACCAATTATTTTTAGTGAACTAGTTGAACCAGTTCACCAAATCTGACTGAAGCGTCTGAAACTGTTTGCGGCTCGAGCAGCATAGATCTACAAGTTCCTCAATCAAAACTCACTTTCAGATGCCTGACAGTCACTCAGTAACGTCACAAAATAGCGGCGTATATGTGATCCTTTGATGAATGAACTGATTCAGTGCTCCAGTTCCTCCAACAGATGAGCCTGTGATATGAACACGCATGAAGCGAGACCAAATCAGC
>JADLZN010004791.1:0-119569 GCA_018155175.1 Sinocyclocheilus anophthalmus
CGTGTCATAAGTAGACATTGATTGGCCAAACGCGTATGAAACCGCCCTCACCCGCCATGATTTAAAACTCTGTGTAAACATACTGTAAGCATGTCATCTTATTTCGCAAGTATGGGGAACAGCGATAGATGGACGGACGCTGGAGTGCAGGCTTTTGTAGCAAATGTAGCACTGCCAGTTTTCGTTGGAGATTCTTAGTCCTCCTTTATGTTCTTTCAGTCGCTTTACGTATACGTCGACTTCCATGTCCATTATTGTGAAACCCAAGAGACACAACAAAAACACAGCTCCGAACACAGCGTCCTCCATCCTCCTTTTGTTAACGTTGTTCTTCTTTGTTTCTGTTGTTGAACCTTGCGCACAAATGACGTCGCTGTCGACTGGTTTACGTCACTTCCTAGTACACACTCTCGGTGCGAATGCAACCCTTTAAATGTATACTGGTGAAATAGTTTGTGCAAAATCGTCCCAGTACTTTCGTACTGTACATTTAGTTCTGGAACTAAAATCGGTGCGAAAGGCCCTATACATACATACACAACACCACATACATAATATCTATATTATATTTTTGTGTGTGTGTGTGTGTGCACGTGTGTAGATAACATGCATTAGCATGTTCTTAGCATGATTCAACACATTGCTAACATTCTTTTTAACATGTTGCTAATATGTTTCTAACATTTTGTTAATATGATTTAGCATGCTCCCAAAATGTAGTAACACTATGTTAATGTGAATTAACATGTTGCTAACCTGAGTAGCTAGTTCCTAGTAGGGATTTGACACATTACACATCTGTCTTTACTTTTCTAATGTGAAGTGGATGTTTTAACATATGCCAACATATCTAACATTTGAGGCACGTTTAAACCATCAAATTACTTTTGGCTTAGCATGTGTGTAACACTATGCAACATACATTAGCATGTTCTAACATGTTAATGGCTAGCATGAATTAGGATGTTGCCAACATGTTTCCAACCAGTTACGTTAAACCGCTGGTTTACCCCAAACTTACATTAACTTCTCTACTACTATCTACAAAAAAAATGAAAAAGAGGAAAAAAGAGCTTATATTTTCCTTGCAAACACTAGAGCAAGTGTAATTTTCAGACAGGTTCAAATACCAATATCAAATATTCTTACTGGAATTTTAGGATAATAACCTGAGACAAATTTGGTTAAATGAAATCAATGAGAACTCAATTAAGCCTTCTAAACAATGGCCACGTACACACTGCAGCTAAATTCAGTTCACCTTTTAGTTCTTAATCCTGGTCAGTAATTTACAGACGTGACAACCGCATTCAACAACCAAATTAACTCCCAAACAATTTCAGTAGTAACAACCACATTACAGAAATTTGGGAATGACTTACTTCTTGACTCAGTGTTGCCAGATCTTGCTATAAAAAAACAGCAAATAAGAACAAGCTACATAAGCAACTTCCAAACATGTAAGCAACTTCCAATAAGAAACTTCCAAACGTGTTATTGTGGAAATACCAACATTTCACAGCCTGCACCTGCCTACTTTATTAACCTCGTAAAATGGACTGCTTTATGAGCCGAACCCAAACAACAAGCCAAAAGATGCTTAATAATAATAATAACAATAATAATAAGTGGACATGGCAAACCTTCAAGAGTGCGCTCGTCAAAGTAACCTTTCAAATATTACTTCCAATATTTATGTACTATTGTTTTGGTTAAAAATAGAAGATACCACAAGACAGAAAAATAAAAATGTACTATGGTTACAACGTTTTAGTTGGTTACATTTTCATTTAACCAACTTTGTGTATCAGAATTACAATGCAAGAAATGATGGGGAATGAGATACTTCTTGTCTTAGTGTTGCCAGATCTTGCTATAAAAAACAACAAATAAGAACAAGCCACATAAGCAACTTAAATGCAAACATGTTATTGTGGAAATAGGCCACATGCCAAAATATAACAACCTGCACCTTCCTACTTATAACTTGTGAAAACTGGATAGCTTTATGAGTCGAGCCCAAACAACAAGCCAAAAGATGCTTAAGCGTTGCTTATAATAACTGGACATGGCAACCCTTCAAGAGTGTGCACTGCAAAGCAACCTTCCAGATATTACTTCCAAATGATTACCTTCCAAATATTTATGTAATATTACTTTGTTTAAAAATTGCAGATATTGCGAGGCGGAAAATGTTTCTATGGTCACCATGGTGTCAATCATCTGTAATTTAGGCGATTCACTTCTGTATATAAATGCGGTGTCACTCCTGAAACTTAACAGTATGTACACAGCCAATAAAAGTGCAACTGGCTACTTTTTCCCCGCCATTAAATCGAGAGGACAGACCTATCAAATGCATCAACAGCAGTTCATACGACCTGAGCAACCTCCCATTTTATCATGATTCCCCCTTCAAAGAGCATGGAGGTCTGGCTGACGTGTGGCCAAACAGAGCAGATACAGTCAGCAGCTTTATTTGAGCTTTTGAATCAAGACCGCAATGAGCTGCGAGACTCTGAAAGAGCCCTTCACTCAAGTGACTATTAAACAAAACAGCAGCACTTTGTCATCCTCAATGCGAGGCTTGACTGAAACAACGCATTACACGCACCCGAGAATTACCCAATTGCAAAGATAAATTACATTGTTTTGAAACAACAGAGAGGAAGAAAGACAGCGAGACAAGAAACAGAGAGAGCAGAACACACAGAGGGTGAGGAGATACTCTCAGTGCATCAAGAGCAGTTTGGCTATTTTCACAATAGAGCGTCTGGTGCCGACCCGAGTTCATCTGACCACACAATTTGGCTGGTTTGGTCAATGGGGCACAACTGGGTGTGCCTCACATGCCCTGAAAAGTGAAGCTGCGGGCTCTTTGATCGCCCCCTGGTGGCTGGCTGCAGTACAGGTCATAAACCCCACCCTCTCCATTTAAACAAATAGGATGTGAGCCAAACTAAATAATCAAATTACACTTCTAATACAATTTTCCTAAAGATGGTTTTAGTCATTTAATGTAGTTGTTATCACGCTGATATATGTTCAACTGTTCGTTTTTGTGATAAGTTTGATTTTAGCTAGTAATTTAAACGGGGCGTGTCGTTATGGTTGATTGGGTCTGCAGGAGTTTGATACCGCGGCTCCACCTCACGACACTACTGCGCAGACTCTGGCTCCAAACGAATCTCTACTGCGCAGACTCTGGCTCCAAAAGTACCAGTTACGCAAGATGGCCAGCGGCCATACTGAATCTTTTGGTCACGTTTCTAGCGGAAAGAATAGGAGACCGCGTCGGCCCTCTTGTGGACGGTCTATGGGCACAACCCTAAAATATACCTTATCTACCCCGAAAGGGCGCCTATTAGTAACTTAAATGGACAGTTCACCCAAAAATTTGACTTCTGTCATTCTAAACCTGCCTTTCTTTCATCTGTGGAAAGTAAAAGAAGATATTTTGATAGTGGGTTGGTTATTGTTAACCTAAAATATTACCATTTTCTGTAATTGAAGCTGAAATAAAATATAATTAAATTGAGAGCAAATAGATTTTGAGCCCGCAAGTCTCAATATGAACTCAAACACCAAATTCTGGCATGACCAAATTATCTGATTTATGCTATTAATATTAATTTTATAGCTCTATACTCTTACTGGTATTTTAGGAGAACAACCTGAGACAAAGTTGATGGTTAAATAAAATAAATGAGAAGTCTCTTGAGCAAAGTCAAAAGAGCAACCACTGACTATTTTTCCTCTGTCAGCAAGTCGAAAGCTAAAATAAAATAAACTTTCAGCAGGCTGAACATTAAATATAATCGTAAATAACTTGGCAATTAACTGAAATTAATATTGAAGCAAAATTACAAAAACTAAAACTTAAATGGAAATTAATTGAATCTATATTATCAACATACATAGAATACAATAAAGAATAAAATCACAAAGGTCAAAATCACAAAAAATTATACTAAAACTTAAGCTAAAAAGAAGGAAACTAACAAACAAAAAAAGCTCGTAAAATATTAATAAAAACTATAATTGTATATAAATAATAATAAATATCTCTGTGTTGGCAAAACAAGAACAGCTCCCACTGACTTCATTCACTGTTTATGAACATAATAAACAGACACATTTTTTCAAAAAGAGCATCGTGCAGGTTTGGAAGCCCATGAAGTGGGTAAATAAGACCGCCCATTATTTTTGGGTGACATTCTGTGTGAAGTTGCTAATTACTTCTTTAGGTGAAGCTGAATCTAATTTGCGGCATAATATAAAAGGTCTTCTTTTTTTGCACTATTGAATTGCTCGTCCATAATGTTACGTGAAACACGTAATCAGAGCTAAAAACTGACCCTTTGGAAGAAGTCAGACCAAGCTATCTGCAGCATCTCAGCTCTTGCATTCATCCACAATGCCCTGTGCACTGTTAAGATTTACAGTTAAAACTAAAGCAAAAAAAAAAAAAAAACATGTTTTTCAATTTTAGGTCTCTCCTAAACTGTTTTCTACTGGTAAAAAATTATTTTTTTGCTAGTGTCCAATAGCACTCGCATTACCCTATAAGCCTGATATTGTTTAAATAATTTTGAAAAAAGCCATATATAGTGGTGTGAAAAAGTGTTGGCCCCCGTCCTGATTTCTTATTTTTTTGCATGTTTGTCACACTTGAATGATTCAGATCAAAATTATTTTAATATTACACAAAGATAACCCAGGTAAATATAAAATGCAGTTTTGAAATTATGATTTAATTTAAGTGAAAAAAGCTGTCCAAACCTACGTGAAAAAATTATTGCCCCCTCCTGTTAAATCATGAAAAAAACTGCAATTAACCACATTATTTTACAAAGCTGAGTTAAACTTCACTAGCCACACCCAGGCCTGATTAACGCCAGACCTGTTGAATCAAGAAATCAATTAAATAGAACCTGTCTGACAAGGGGAAGGCAGCTAAATACAACACCCATCCGCAAGCTAAAGATTCAAAACAGATGAGCATCAAAACAGTTGATATGTATCAGTCTGGAAAGGATTATAAAGTCATTTCTAAGTCTTTGGGACTCCAGCGAACCACGGTCTGAGCCATTATCCACAAATTTAGAAAACTTTGAACAATGGTGAACCTTCCCAGTAGTTGCCGGCCAATCAAAATTACTCCAAGAGCACAATGACTCATCCAAGAGGTCATAAAAGAACCCAGAACAACATCTAAAGAACTGCAAGCCTCACTTGTCTCAATTAAGGTCAGTGTTCATGATTCAACAATAAGAGACTGGGCAAAAACGGCATCCATGGTAGAGTTCCAAGGCAAAAGCCACTGCTTACCAAAAAGAACACAAAGGCTCGTCTCACAATTGCCAAAAATATCTTGATTATCCTGACTTTTGGGCAAATATTCTGTGGACAGATGAGACAAAAGTTTAACTTTTTTGGAAGGTGTGTGTCCCGTTACATCAGGCGTAAAACCAACACAGCATTCATAAAAAGAACATCATGACCAACAAAAAAAAAAAAAAACAGTCAAACTTGGTGGTGGTAGTGTGATGATCTGGGCTGCTTTGCAGCTTCAGGACCTATACGACTTGCCATAATTGACGGAACCACGAATTCTGCACTATCAGAAAATCCTGAAGGAGAATGTCCGGCCGTCAGTTTGTGACCTAAAGCTCAAGCGCACGTGTTGGGTTTGGTAGCAGGACAGGATCCCCAAAAAAAAAAAAACACCAGCAAGTCCACCTCTGAATAGCTCAAGAAAAACTAAATTAAAGTTTTGGAGTGACCAAATCAAAGTTCGGACTTAAATCTGATCGAGATGCTTAAACAGTCCATTCATGCTCGAAAACACTCCAATGTCGCTGAATTAAAACAGTTCTGCAAAGAAGAGTAGGCCAAAATTCCCCCACAGCGATGTGAAAGACTCATTGCAAGCTATCGCAAACGCTTGATTGCAGTTGTTACTGCAAAGCGTGGCACAACCAGTTACTAGATTTAGGGGTCAATTACTTTTTCACATAGGGCCACGTAGGTTTGGACAGTTTTTTTCCCTTAATAAATGAAATTATTTTTTAAAAACTGCATTTTGTATTTACTCAGGTTATTTTTGTGTAATATTAAAATTTGTTTGAATCTTTTAAGTGTGACAAATATGCCAAAAAAAAAAACAGGAAGGGCCACACTTTTTCACCACCACTCTATAGATATTTTTTAAAAAACCCAAAAAAACAAAAAATGTTCTAAAAAGTAAAAAAAATAAATTCTAAAAAGGGTTGCATGCTTGACCCGGCCCACAAACCAGGTCATGAGGGTCAATATTACCACATCATCTGAAAGCTAATTAAGAAGTTTCCATTGATGTATGTTTGTTCGGCTAGGCCGAGAACACTATGTGACAAATCTGGAATTTGAGGGTGCAAAAAATATTGAGAAAATCGCCTTTAAAGTTGTCCAAATTTAGTTCTTACCAATGCATATACAATCAAAAATTAAGTTTTGATATATTTACAGGAGGAAATTTACAAAATATCTTCATTGAACATTTCTTTACTTAATATCCTAATGATTTTGGCATAAAAGAAAAATCTATAATTTTGACCAATACAATGGCTATTGGTTGGCTATTGCTACAAATATACCCCCAGCGCCTTAAGACTGCTTTGTGCTCCAGGGTCACATATTGTGGTTTTTTTTTATTGAGTATCATATTTTATACATAAAGCTTTTATGGCTCAAATAGTTTGATATAGTGAAAAAATGGAGGGAAAAAGCAGAAAAAAAACAACTTTTTATTCAGAGGGCCCAACTGAGCAAAAAATATGAAATATGGTGCAGTTGCTGATATTTATATGTCCTGATGAAACTCTGATAGCTTGTAATGTAAACCAATGAGATCTGTACATATAGCCAACTTACATAAAATGCATATAAATATCAGTTGTCACTCTATATCTCCCAATAATATCTCTTAGTAAGATGATATTTAAATACTTAGTTTAAATCCTGTTAATAATTTAAAGCCTTAGAAATTGTGTCTCAAATATGATACAGTAGGCTTTATAGGGTTAAGTATGCAAATCCTCTGCCAATTGTAGCCAAATAACGTAAAGTGAAAAGAAACCTGCAGGGAATCGAACTCGGGGTTCAGACCAAACAACCAAACCGAGTGTGAAAACAGCCATCGAATGCAGAAACACACCAAAATCCCAGACGTGCCGTTCAAGACAGACACATGGGCGGTCCGAAACAGGCAAGAGTCACATGACACATGCAGTGCATGTCCCATACTGACCTTCAGGTCCCTGTGCACTTTGTCATGATGGTGAATGTGACTGACACTCTCTAGAATCTGATGGATACAATGACTGCAAAGACAAGCGAGAGAGGAGAGGACAGAAGGGAAAGAAACAGAAAAAGGAAGGATGAGAGAGGCGTGACGGAGGAGGTGAGTTAGTCACGGGGAGATGGGACCGGGAAAGGAACAACCCAGATAAGAGAGACTGTTTGATAAGAGGGTGATGAAATGAGACGAGTGATAACGGTGAAAGCCCTGATGTTACACCACGCAGAACAATAGCAGCGCAGCCGGGCGGGACGCATCATTTCCTGTGAGGGCGCTGCCGATGACACGTGGGATGGAGAAATGGAGGGAAGGGTGGATGAAAATGATCCGTGTTTGTCTGGGTGTTTGAGAGAGAGTACGGCTGCTTTCTGAGATGCAATCGGTATTTTTAACACGCATATCTAATACAGAATCAATACTAAAGATGGCCCGCTGAGTCTGACCCGGAAACAGTGTGAGAGCGTTTAGGGCCAGCTGGGACAAAAGTCACTTGTACAGTACCATTCAGACCAGTGCTACTGAAAATCTTACTCATGTAAACGTTTGGTTTTGTCATGTAATCTCCACTTTTGTTGCCAATTCAGGTTTTAGAGAGGTTTACAAATGACAAAAATGACAAAAAAATGTTTCAGAAGAATTAGTAAGAAAGTATTGATAATTACAAACCTATCAGTCATGTGCTCATGAATTAATTGGTTACATTACAACTGAATATTTCCAGCTTGTTGCAAGTTTTCATTTTGCAAAAAAAGAAAAACTTTATTATTATTCACATTCAAATACTGATAATTTTGTAAATATGTTTTATATAAAATGTATTCATTATTTGACATCAATAAGTGTTTTATCTTTAATATAAAAAAATAAATACAATTTGAGTTTGGGTCCGTAATTTTTTGTTTAAAAAAGTTAATAATAATCAATTCATACTAATGAATTATTTATATTCTATTTCAAATAAATGAATATGTATGTATATATATATATAGTATAATATATTATCTATCATATATATAGATGGCATATCCCATTGCTCCAGAACATTTACAGTTAAAATATATTCAAATAGAAAACTTTTAATTTGTAAAAATATTTCAAAATGTTTCTATTTTTACTGTATTTTTACATAAGAGACTTCAATCATTCTTACTCACTCCAAACTTTTTAACAGTAGTGTATATATTTATCTAAATTCATTTCAAATTTAAATTTAGCTATAATTAAACTTTTTTTTTTATTTCATTGTTGAGCCCTGAATCATGTTCCCTAAAGCAATTGATCAGACTTGTAAACAATTAAATGGCAGAGACTTTTTTTTACTTAGGCAATCACCTAGCAACAGCATAGTAATGTGAAGAAAACAGTAATTTTCTTCAGAAAGTGTGAACATCTAGTTTCTACTGCTATGGAAACAGATCGAGCTCAAAAAAAGCGAGTGTGCGGGTTTGTGAATGTGAGCTGACACCATAATTATGCGTGTTAATTAGAGGCCTACTTTCAGCCATCGCTCTAGTGGAGGCAGGTGGAGGGTCTGCGGCCCTCGGGAACGGATACATTTCACCGTCCTGACGGCATTGTGACACGTTTCTACCCACGAATATGGCTGATGAGCTCATGGATTCCAGTAGTGTCAGCGCTCGCCAGTTCTTGTGTTTCCTCCCTCGTTCTGTTCCTCGCTGTATCTCTCACTCCCACATACGTACCCACACAGTCAAATTGATTAAAGCTTTTCTCCTGAGGGCCACTGCAGTGTGTGTGTGTGTCTGTGAGAGGATCTGATGCAGAGAGGAAAACAGGAATAGATGGAAGGGAAAAAAAGAAGCCGGTGGGAAAAGCGGAGGAAAGGGAACTGCAGAGGTAGAGAGCTGCCGCCCACGCTTGCCGTCTCAAACGTTTAACAAGCCTCTGAAACAAAACCCATCACTCGTATGATGTGGACAACACTATCACTCACATGTTATACTAGAATATGTGCAAAACACACACGTTTATCTGGTTAAAATGCATGTGAAAGAGAAGAAAGAAGTGTGGATGGGCAGGATGGAGGGGAAATGGCATGGGGAGGAAATGGACAGGACAACAGGAGGAAATGGAGACGCTGTTTTACCTGGCGTCAGCTTCACTGTAATATTCTCTGGCTACAATGTCTTCAAACAGCTCTCCGCCCGTAACACTGCAGGACAGAGAGAAGATACAGGGACCACGGTCACCATATTCAACTGTGATTATTCAACTTCAGTTTGGCGCTTTACTCTGGCACACTGTGCATTCATATTGCAAAAGCATTTGCAGCATGGCATGGAAGAAAAGAAAAAGTCAAATAAAAGGTCAAATAAGAATGCAAACAACACAAAAATAAATGAATTAAAATAAGGAAATATTAAACGAAATAGTAATTTTTTTTTATAAATGTACTACTGATAATATTATTAAAATACACTAATACTAATAAATACATAATTAAGTTAATAAATATAACATTTGTTTGAGGTTTTTAAATTAAATCTTTTTGGACTCAAACAACTATTATAAAAAATAAAAAATTTAATCAAATAAATACAATCCAATTAAATAAATTTGTAAATTACATACTAATAATAAAAATGATACCGAACAATAAAAAGCTAAATGAATAAATGGTAATATCAATTCAAAATTACATATAAAAAATATGAAACACGTAAAATATAAGCGACCTAATAAAAATATAATTAAATGAATAATCACAATAATCGACGTGTATTTTAATACAAATAAAAATAATAGATATATAAAAAAAAAAAATCATAACAAATCCAAGGAAATAATCAATTTAACCAAAGGATAATTAAAGGGATTTTTGTTAGTCAGTACTTTTTTTCTACAATTACTACAAGAAACTACTTATCCTGTCTAGTTAGGTCTCGTTTGGTTGACTCCCCTGAAGTGAAAACAGCATGAGAACAGATTGACACAGCAACACTGGCTCAACCAAATTGTCTCAAGTCCTTAATTATACTGCAGATCACATACTCACTCGCAGCATATTACAGTAAAATGTATCAAAAGTATCAAATTAATGTCTCAAGAAAGATCAAATAATAAAGCGCATTTATTAAACAATCACAAGGAAGGAAATAAACTAAAGACAGCGTGGCTGTGCACGACAGGAAAAATAAGCGAGCGAGAGAGAGAGAGAGAGAGAGCAGTATGGATGGGGGAATCCTCTAGAAGAGAGAACACTGGGGCTTCGGGGGGGAAACCCTGCGCCGGATTTCTCTTTGGCTGGGCAGCCCGCCTCTGTTGCTATGGAAACTGGCTCTCCAGTGAGCAGGAAGAGAGAGAGAGAGAGCGAGAGAGTGAAGAGAGACTCGAGGGGAAGATAGTGATGGCGTCTGTTGAAGCACACCGAGCAAAAACAAAGCAGAGAGAGAGATATTATACGCCATATTATATGGAAGCACTTACAGGTCAAAGACCAGGTAATGGAAGCCTTCTTCTGATATACTGTCATGGAGCCGCACTGCATTAAATAGAAAGAGAGTCATAATATCATGACATACTCACATTTCTTACATTCACTCAAACAGCAGCACAATTCGAAGAGCGGTTTCATGGGCTGAAATCAACAGGGATGCTTTCTATATTAATGCCCCTCGAGATGCTTTCAGCTCATTTAAACCACCTGCATCCTGAATGATGGATTTCACACTGATTTCATCATGAACGGAGAAGTTCGGGTTTATTTGTGAAGCTGACTTTAATGGACTCACCGATATTGGAATGCTTGAGCAGACGGCAGATACGGGCTTCCCGTTCCAGCTTCTGGTGATCTGGGAAAAGATTTGGGTCCGTGTTAAGCGTCATGTAACGGAGAAATTGCAGATGGAGTAATTAAATGTTAAAAATCTTTTTTTAACCAATTAATAGGTCAAGGTCAAGTTTATTTATATAGCACCTTAAAAGCAACGAGTGCTGACCAAGGTGTTGCACAGCCAAAACATCAGAAATATAAACTAACAAAAGCATTAAGACAATATACAATTTTAAATCATTAAATATTACAATAAGTAATGCAAAACATCACCAAACAAAATAAATAAACCGAAACAAAACTAAAAAATATTTTCAAGTTAAGCAAAAGCCTGAGAAGAAAGATGAAAAGATGGATAAAGGCAAAGAGTTCCAGAGTGTAGGACCAAGAACTGAAAAAGCTCTGTTCCCTTTAGATTTTAAATGAGATTTTGGGACAATCAATAACTTCTGAGAAGACGATCTAAGTGTTCTCACAGTCGTACATAGAGTGGAAAAATGCAAATTGGGGCAAACACCATAAAAGTGCTTTAAAATACAGAACGCTAACCTTAATCAACTTGCGACTGTAACGACGACACGCAGTGATGAAACTAACACAGGGATAAGGTTGGAACAACTCTTTTTTGTCCCTTCCCACGCGAGCAGGCATCATAAGTCGAGTACCATGTAATGTATAACTCAATGTAATCAACGAAAACAGGGGGAGGGGCGGAGACTGGTTCATTCCAAGTAAAGCTATTTTTTAAAATTTTTACATTAAATAAAACAATATTTTTCAAAATTAAAAAAAATTTTTACAGTAATCAAGCCTGGTTGAAATTCATGCATGAATAACAACCTCTAAATCATTAAAACGGAGAAAACTTTTCAGCTTGCAAAGCCCCTTCCTTAAGCTGCAAAAAACTGGCTCTGACTACAGAGTTAATTTGTTTGTCAAATTTCAATTCAGGATCAAAAATAACTCCAAGATTTTTTACCTTTTCACGGATGTTTTCTTCAAAAGGGCCCAGAGTAGGTTTTAAATTAAGTAAAAGGTGAGAAGGGCCAAACAGTATAACGTCAGTCTTTTTTTGATTCAACTGTAGGAAATAATTTTCCATCCAATTCTTGATGTCCTCTAAACAAGCCAGCAAATAAGACACTTAATCAGAACCTGATTTTAGAGGGAAGTAAAGCTGAGTGTCATCTACATAAATAGGGTATGAAACTTTATGAGATTTAAATATAAAACAAAGAGAGAGCAAATACAGAGAGAATAAAATTGGACCCAGAATAGAGCCCTGGGGTACGCCACAAGTGATGGGAACTGAGCTTCATGAAAATTCACCAATTTCCACCAAAAAACTCCTATTTGTGAGATACGATGCAAACCAGTCTAATGCAGTACCAAAAATGCCAACCTCAAGATTTAATAGTTTGCACAAATCTTTTGTGGGATTTCATGAACTTTGAGGAAGTTTAGTTACTATGAAACCATGTTAGCCCTTTCAGTTTCACATGAACTTTAGTTAACCACAAGAAACCAACATATGCCAGATTAACAAGTATTTCAGAGATATTACCGTTAAATAAAACCAAAACCATACAAAATCTAATAAACAAAAAAATATTTAAAAACTATTTCAGCATATAGTTTCAGCAAAGGCAACATTTCTTATTTTCATTTAGTACTCGAAGTACTAAAATTACTCAAACTAGATGCTATAACTAAAACCAAAACTAATTAATAAAAACTATACGGACCATTAAAAACTTAAAAAAAAATTACTAAACCTTTCAAATTAAAATCAAACAGACAATATAAAAATAAAATCTAATCTGATATATTACCAAAAACTACAACAGTATATCAATAATACTAAAATAACACTGCAGTAGATTCAGACTGTTAGAAACTCACGCTGATGCAAATATACTACACTGAAATGTCTGACAGAAAAACATGAAATAGTAAGTTGGCACTGTTTTATGCACAGGGGTTTGGTCCGATCGTGACAATTGATTTTCATCATTATTTTATCCCACCCACATATCCTTCTTTCATCAGCAGAAAAGTCGTTTCAGAGGTGGAGAAGCCCTTTTCATAGAAAAGATTATGAAGAACGAATCATTATCCAATATTTATAAAGACAGTAAACGGGGTCAAGTTAGCATTTACATTGTAAAAAGTGACATTAAAAGTGTTGTATTTGAAAGAAGTCTCACCAAAGCTACATTTAATTGTTCAAAAACTACAGTAATTAATAGTAAAATTATGAAATATTACAATTTATAATAATTGTTTTCTATTTGAATATAATGGGCAAAATGTCGTTATGCTGTGGATGCAACTGAATTTTCAGCATCATTACTCCAGTCTTCAGTGTCACATGATCCTTCAGAAATCATTCTGATATGCTGATGTGAGCTCAAGAAACATTTATTATTATATCATGTTGAAACAGTTTTTGCTGCTTGATATTTTTGTGGAAACTGTGTACATTTTTTTCAGGATCCTTTGATGAATAGAAAATAATTTATTACGTTCAAAGAATTTATTTGCAATAGATTTTTATAACATTATAAATGCTTTTAATGTCACTTTTGAACAATTTAATACATCCTTGCTGAACTGAAGTATTTCTTTCTTTAAAAAAAAAAACTAATACATAAATCTTGCTTTTATGCCTTTTGTTCATAGATGGATTGTTCAAAAATGACACCACTATCTTGAAAACAGCTTGCATTTAAGTTGTCTTCACAGGATGGGATGTATAATGTTTGTGTTTAAAAATAGAAAAAGCTTGTGCTATTTGTTTTTCCATCCAGTCAAACAGTTGCTGCTCAACTCACACTGTTCTCAGATCAGATCTAGTTAAAAGTGCACATTTAAAGCGGTTTGCACATCACTTCAAACACAGCGACAAATGTCAGACTCAGCATCACGCAGACCACACAATCTACTGTAAACCACACGGCCAACCGGCGGCTGGAGATCACGCAACCTCTAACTGTCTACTAGAGACAGACGTGCGCAGCCGAGAGGCCTGGACTGCTTCAGCACACCCCACAGAGGAAGCCTGCTGTCTGCATGAGTCATACGGGAAAGAGGCCGCAGATCGTCTTCAGTGCTTCACGATACAGAGCCCTGATAAAACACACACGGCTGGCTGTCCATCATTCCAGCATCATTAAGTGTTCCCAAATGGACTAGTATGGATCGCAGCTATCGTCTGATTGATGATGTTTAACAGTCACATTTTCTTTTGATCTATTATAAAAACACATTACCTCTGAGTTGCAAATAGAATTTGCATCAAAACCCAATTCTATGATTAGAGGGTGTAAAATGGAAATGAAATTCAATTAGGAGTGTTTTGGGTGTAAAAACACCATTCAAAAGTTTGGAGGTTGGGAAGATTTTTTAATCATTTTTTAACTGAAGCTGCATTTATATGATCAAAAATACAGTAAAAATAGTTGTATTGTGCAGGGTTATTATCATTACCTAAATTAACCTAACCTTTTTTGTTACATGAAATAATATAAAATATAAAAAAGTCAAATAAAATAAATAAATTCAACTAGTTGTGAAAGAATAACTTAATTTTCTTTTAAGTTAGTTTGAAGTACTAAAATATACTTTTTTTTACAATAAATAAAAAGACATTTGAAAAAAATAATAACAATTACCAAAACAAACTCAATTACTAAACCTATAACTAAAATTAAAATAAATCAAAATATTAATCAAACTATAATTGTATATGAACTGTACTAAAATAACAACTATTATTCAGTTAAAAGAACAATTTTCTATTTATATTTCAAAATGTAATTTATTCCTGTGATCAAAGTTGAATTTTCAGCATCAATACTCCAGTACTCAGTGTCACATGATCCTTCAGAATTCATTCTAATTAGTGGTCGACGTATGGGTTTTTTGGACGCGATACGATGCCGATGACGATATCTTGGAACGCAGGGTGGCGCTGGCCGAATATTTAATTCATATTTAAGAAATTTTAAATCATTTGAAAATGGATAAAAAAATAATTGTGTTAAAATAAACATACTTATACTCTAGAAGACTAAGTATTTTTCACAAATAAATAAATATTTAATAAAATTATAATTAAAAAGGAAGTAAACTGTAAGCAACAGAGCACTTATTATTCTGGGAAGTTTGTGTGCATTAATTATATTTTTTCGAATAAAGCTAAGGTAACACTCATTTTACTTACAGCACACATTGAAAATGACATGAATATGACAGTGGTCAAATGCATAAAGCGCAGCATAATTTTAAATCAGTCACGAGTTCTCTCCAGTGAAGCTGAACTCTCCTCCAGTCAGCATTTAATTCACACGGACCGACCGTCACGCAGAAAACACGCGATCATGCAGGATACAAATGCACACTTCACAAGATCTCAATTAGATTCGACTAAGTCTGCAAGGTTTGTGAAATTAAATGTTCATTAGTCGTTCAAAGATTTGTTTAAATTATATAAATGCGTAAATGCTGAGTGCTGACGGCAAACGAGAAAGTATTATAATGTTTGCCTTTAATAATATTAAAAGCAATCGTTATAATACTTTTTTTGTATACATTTTAATTCCTTTGTTTACACCTCTATCGGATTATTTGATAGACTTCTATCCGTATTAGACAGAACTGAATGACAACAGTGAACAAGAGGGAGAATGTGAGCACTGTGTGCAGCTGTTCTCGGCGCCGTCAAAATAAAAGTCCCGCCTCGAACACATTGGCCAAACAGAAAAAATTCGGCGAGCGATATTTGAAAAATGGCAGACCACTAATTCTAATATGCTGATTTGCTGCTCGAGAAACATTTATTATTATTACCAATGTTGTGCTGCTTCATATTTTTGTGGAAACTGTAATAATTATTTGTTTTCGGGATTTTTTTAATACAAAGTTCAAAAGAGCAGTATTTGTCTGAAATGGAAATCTTTTATAACATTATAAATTAAATTAACATTTTGAGTGCTAGTATACAAGTACATAAAAAATGCATGATATCATTTAAATTGAAGGTAGTCAGTTTAGAGAGCATCATTGTGGCCTCACTGCAACCCTCCAAAACACACTCACACACACAACAGCTCGTGAAGTTGTCACATGGAGCAGTGCGACTGGTGTGAAGCTGTGAGAATGCTGACACCCAAACACCACAAAACACCTCAGCAGCAAAGAACATCAGACCCTGCCGAGACTGACTACAGTAATCAAGCACACCTGTGCACATCACTCACATTACACTCATATTCTAAAATTACTGAGCATTTATATATTTCTCTGAAGTGATGATAATTAAAATGATAATTAGTCAAAAACACTCTACTGTCTAACTTTTTTTTTTTTAATTAAACGGATGTTTTACAATTCATAAGTACGGAGCCCGGGAAGTCACCTGTAGGAGAAAAAAAAACTATCTGTGGCGACGGTTTTGCAATCCGTCCCCTCAGTTTATTAACCATACTCACGAATTCTTAAACGGTTCCCTCGGTTTAACAAATCGTGCCCACGGATTAATATACTGTACTCACGAATTTCCAATCCGTGCGCTCAGATTTTGTAAACCGTACCTTCGGTTTTTGAATCCGTACCCACAAATTCATAATCCGTGCGCACGCTTTCGCAATGCGTTCCCTCGGGTTTGTAAACTCGTGGATTTGTGGCCCCGCCCCGGGTGACCACGATGCGGGATGCATAGTATTGTGTTTATTAAACATAATTTTTCTATGAGACCATGATCCGCACTCACAAAATAGTCTTATTTTTAGCGTTTATTTTATATTAATCACCAATAGGATAAAACACCTCCGCCTGTGGTTTATAGCCTAAAATAAACGCTAAAAAGAAGAATAGAAAATTTCCTGAATTTTCTAAAAAAAAAAAACGATAGAGTTTCGAGAGAAAAAGGTAAAAAGCAATACAAAACCAATAGCCTAATGTACCGGTTATGTTGTCATTCCTTTGCTCTCTAACTGAATGCAATGTTATAATAGGCCGAAATATTTAATAATAACTTTAACAGTGAAGCATGCATCTAACTCTGGGTGAAAAGCTTAGTATAATAAAATCACCTACATAAGTCTGTGAATGAATAAATGAAATATGTTAAGAATGAATAGTACACAAACACAGCTGCAAAACTGTAAAAGGTTATTTAAAAATAAAGCATTCATGAATTATTTTATGACAAACATTTTACTGTCTTAAGTGCACTCATTTATTTAGCCTATAAATTAAAATAATAATAATAATAATAGCTATTATTATTATTATACATTTAGGTTATATATATGCATTAAGAAGAAGCTTTTATCCAAAACGACTTACAAAAGAGGAACAAATGACTCCAAAGTCAGTCACAAAGCCAGGTTTATTATACAATAATAATCAAGTGCTAAGATTATCACAAAGATTTTGATGCACATCTTTCTTATTAAATCGTTGTATTCCAACTTGTACCGTTACAATTGATAGAGAATCACTTAAGAGAATTTGCTGTAGGCCTATTTCACATAATAATATGCAATAAAACAATATACAATATGATTTGTTAACATGTAGGCTACCTAGGAGCTTGCTGCATGAATCCATGAGTACAGTTTACAAACCCGAGGGAACAGATTGCAAAACCGTCGCCACGGATTGTTTTTTTTTCTCCTACAGGTGACTTCCCGGGCTCCGTACATAAGGGTTGCACAACTTGGGGGGAAAAAACGAATTGCGTTTTTTTTCCAAAGAATAAATTTTGTGATTGCAGTTTTGCACAATTTTGGCATTAAAGGCATTATGTAACACTATCTATAAAATATAATAATAATATTATAACAATAATAATAATTATTATTAGATTATTGAAAATACAGTAAAATAAAAAATAGATTTTACAGTAAAACTGTAAACTTACAGTACTGAAATGTCATTGCAGTCTTAAGTTTATTCATTTTCAAACATTATACCATTTTATTTTGTCAGAAAAATAAGAAATATTACTTTTTGTAATATTTTATTGATGAATAACGATGTTTTATGAAAAAAATATTTTATTTTGCAGCAAAACTGTAAAATTATAATACTAACATTGATTTTTCTCTTCAAGCTTTTATTTCCGCAGAAAAATTTAAATTGTTACTATTGTAATACTTTACTGTATTACAGTAAACGCTGACCTCATACGTCATGCTCCCGGAACTGCTTCTGTGTACAACTGTTGGCGCAAGCTACATTAAAGTGATTATTACGTTTTGAATATGGATATTTTTCTTACAAAAACGCATCGATTCACTACAGGAGGTCTTTGTTCACCCCCCGGAGCCGTGTGAGACACTTTTTTTAAATGGATGGGCGCTTTTTATTTAACTTCTTTTGGACTGATGCATGCAACACCCGCTGACTGCAATGATAAAACTTGAAAGATCAAAGACAATTTTTAATATAACTCCGATTGGATTCGTCTGAAAGAAGAAAGTCATATACACCTAGGATGGCTCTGGGGTGAGTAAAACACAGCCTAATTTTCATTTTTGGGTGAACTAACCCTTTAAACTATCAAGCTTTTATTTAGTCAGAAAACAAATATTTCTAAGCTGCAAAAATAACTTGAATCAAAAACCCAATTAACTTCTAAATGTCATACAGAGGAAGTAAAATGGCACTTAAAAACTATATTATGACTGTTTATTATTATTAACATTATCTGATAGTCATTGATATTTAGATCACAAAAACCTTTGCCCATATTGTGCAGTCAAAATTTCCTTCGATTAGCACTTTGAATAGTGCTGTCCTAAATCGGGATATTCAACCAGATAAAATACAGGCCAGGACTTAAGTTTATCTATTTGGAATTGATTCATTGTACATTTAGCAGAAGCTTTTATCCAAAGTGACAATTAATTCATCATACGTGAAGAATATATTCCAACAAAATGTCCAGAATAACTAAACACGGGCAATTTTGATGCAAACTAATTTGCCAGGAGGTAAACTAAAGATAATTGGCGTTTCACACAGAGGAAGCCACTTATTTGAGACCAACCATATGCAATAAAATGCAACTGTGCTCACGTTTGCATGGCAGGATAATAGGCCTGTTAGAAACAATTACAGCTCCAACAATCACTTTTATTGCTATTTATCCCAGCACTAAGCCATTATAATTGGAAACAATCACTTAGTCGATTGCCCCGATCAACCTAGTGCTGCATGTGTGTGTGACACTTCAGGTAAATCCAGGTCAACTCCATACTGCATTGCAGGTGCTGCGATTATGCACATGAAGAATTCACAGCAAATCACAACTTCCCCAAAGCAGCTCATTAACTGTTTCAGCGCTGACACTGCCTTCACACGACACCCAAACCCTGTTTCTGTAGCAAAACCGCGATAATATGAATGCACCCTGATATCTGAGTGAAAGCGGATCATCGCATGGGCGTCAGGGGACAGCGAGGTGTCAGATGTGGTCACGAGCTGAGTCAAAACAACAGCAGCAATGACAAAGCGACAATCTGAAAGTTTTCCACTTGATGCGTGGCATGGCTTTGATTCAGAAACAAAAGCCCCTGGTGTTGGAGTACTTTAAGCCGTTGTTGTGTGTTCGAGCGTGTACACGAGTCCCGGGCTCTTGGCATGTTGGCCGCACAGACACGCTGTCAGCGGCATGCCAAATGGTCAGGCTGCCTGTGATGACCTGCTGACCGTATGATTATCCCGTGTGTGGCCAATGCTTCCCAAAACACACACAGACAGAGACACAACAAACTAGGCTAAGTGCTGACATCTTTATATTCTCCTAATTATTTAAAGTGGCCATATTACGCTTATTTACAAGTTCATCATTTCATTTTTGGGGTCTGCTAGAACTTGTGGTAAAGGGTTAGACCAGGGCTGTCCAAATTCGGTCCTGGAGGGCCGGTGTCCTGCAGAGTTTAGCTCCAGCTTGCCTCAACGCACCTGCCGGGAAGTTTCTAGTATGCTAGTAAGACCTTTGATTAGTTGGTTCAGGTGTGTTTAATGAGGGTTGGAGCTCAACTCTGCAGGACACCGGCCCTCCAGGACCGAGTGTGGACAGCCCTGGGTTAGACACAAAAGAAGAAATTTTAAAGAATGTTGGTAACTGTTAGAAAACACTCTCTGTCTGTATTGGTTCCAGATGTTTTCACCCTCCTTTTCTTCCCTCTCTCACTCGCCCTCCCTGTACAGCGTACTGTTGTTTTCTCTTGATTCCCCCCTCCTCCATCTGATCTCTCTCTCTTGTATTATGTTTTAATATCTCTTACTCATATTCGAGGTACGCATGCGCACATGTATGCATTAGATTTTCTGGGTTCAAATGTTCAAATGAGGACGTTAGCTAGGACTCCAAGGTAAAGGGGTTTGTGATGAACTATGAAGTGAGTTCAGCATCCTTCGCCAAGTCTAATCCTAATATGTCCATATTTTCCTGTACATGTGACCATTTTATATAACACATATTCTTGGCCAAAATCCTATATGTATGTCATCTATATCCTCATTGGTTAAAGGGTTGAAACTCCCCTCGACATATGCCTATATAATATCCTTGTATCTATGAATAAAGTTGAAGTATTGAAAATACCACTGAATGTGTGTTTTCTTGCTTCCCAGCCGTATACACTTTAAGGGACTGAGAACTTCAGAGGTGGCAAAGAGGGGGGGGGGGGAAAATAAAGGGACCTGGTTAAGGCTAACAGTAACCAAACAATGATGGTACCCAATGATTCAATAGTAAGCTACCCAGAAAAATGTTTGGTTCCTCAACGTTCTTCAAATATCTTCTTTTGTGCTCAGCAGAAGAAAGAAGCTCCTACAGGTTTGGATCAACTTGAGGGTGAGTAAATTATGAAGGAATTTTCAATTAGTCAGCGTTTGTTGTTTGTTTTTAAGACTAGTCTTGTCAAATGTCCTTGTTAGTTTTTATCATATTTAGTCAACATTTTAGTCTAGTTTTAGTCCAAGAAAATATGAAGTATTTTAGTCTAGTTTTAGTCAAATAACATTTTAGTCATGCTGCATAATGTTTAAAATAATCACAATTATATTTTGCTCCAACTATAACTGATTTACAGATCAAGCTGTGTGAGAAATTACATCAGAATTATTGCAAAGAAGGTTTACTGTGGTATTGTTAGTTTATACTTTTGTAGAATACCACCACGTTTGGGCTCAGAAAGATTTTTTGAAAGAGATTAATACTTTTATTCAGCAATGATGTATTAAATTGATCAAAAGTGTCAAGAAATATATTTAATGTTACAAAAGATTTTTATTTCAATCAAATGCCATTCTATTCATTGAAAAAGTATCATGGTTTGCACAAAAATATTAAACCGCACAATGTTTCAACCGACATAATAAGAAATGTTTCTTGGCAGAAAATCAGCATATAGAATGATTCTGAAGAATCAGGTGACCCTGAAGCCTGGAGGTGATGCTGAAACTCAAGCTTGGCATCACAGGAATCAATTCTATTTTCCACAGATGATTCCAAACAGAAAATGTTATGTCTTATGTAATGATAGGTCATAACATTACTGTTATTGTTCCTTATCGAACTTTGATATCGTTATCACATAATAAATGCCATAACTGGCAGTGTGGAGTGACATATGTCTGTGTGGTTTTCAACCAACTTCCACCCTGTACTTACTAAAGATTTCTGATATGACTTGTGTGCTGTGTACCTGAAACTGACAAATTGGGCTATTCCGCTTTTCCCTTTTGCCTTTCCCCTCCCTCTTCCTGTATCTGGTACACTAAGGCAACGCCAAAAACCATTCATGACACCTTTCTGTAAGCCAAAGTATTCATTTCATTATTTCAAGATGTTTGCTTGAACAAATCCATTACTACAAGCCCTTTCAGTCCACTATACATTTACTATGCAAGGTTATGCATCAAACTATCCTTAAAAGACCTGGAAAAATCCACAGGTTTTTTTAGCCATCCATCTACCTCAAAGTTCAAACCAACCCCCTTTTCCCTGCCCAAAAACATTTTCAGCAGTCATGAATCTAACTCGTGCGAGAGGCTTTTTGCGGTGTTGATGCATTTGGCAGCATAATTCTTGGCCCCGTGCACGCTTGACGCAACGTAGCACCACTGGAAGGCCCCCCTGAAGAAACAGACAGAGAAGAAAATACACCATTGAACTAGATGTGAAACCCCAAAAAATCAGTTCAAAAATGGCTTAAAGGGACAGGTGATCCTTTATTGTGTTCCATGCAAGCAAAGTTTAATTTTTGGGTGAACTGTTAAGAAGAACAACTGTTATGCACATCTACCTCACACAGGTGTTTGATGCGCAAATATTCATGATATTCACATGGGAGCAAAATGTAGAACACACTCTGTCTTTCAAAAGCCTCCTTGAGTCTATTTTCAGAAAGACCTGCGTTATGAAAATCACTTGAGACAGTCATGATAACGGTCTGATGTCATTCCTTACTGGCTAATTTTAGCACACCTTGTTACAGTTACACATGTCTCAAGCAGCCGCTCCGGACCCGTGACTTCCAGCCTCTCACCGACAGGCTCAGATGCCCTTGGAAACACCCATGTGATGATAACATAAAAACAGACCATATGCCACCTCGTGACCTCAGGCAAATCACCTGCGCACCATTCGCTTGGCTAGCGGACTAGAAGAAACGAAGCCTGGAAGATCTTGAGCATCATTAGTTGCGGATCATCATTCAAAACATCACACAAGAGGTGTAAAGGTCAACCATACACTTTCAAAAAGTGACTCTTTGGATACAGTAACATGACAGTGCTACATTTTAGGGCATTTTCAACATGACAAGGATTACCATGTAAATTAGTAATGAATGTTAAAATTCTAGCTAATGCCAATAAGCTTACAGGTAATCATTTAATGTTCTGACCGATAACATGGTTCAATACCGTTAACAAACATTGAAAAAAAAAATAAATAAAAAAATAGACAAAAAAAAATTTGTATATATATATATATATATTAAAAAAATGTAAGTCAATATTTTTATGTTTTAATTTTAATTTCAATTTGGTAACGTATGAATATATATAATTATTATATAAAAATTATTATTTAGGCCAGTTGCCAGGCAACCATTGATCATTGTAAGTTAATACTAATTTTAGTTTGTTTAAAGTTTAGTATTCATTTCCTCACTTGATTACTAAAATGAACTGAAAATGAAATTAAAATGAATACAAATTATAGAGAGTGTAAAACAACTGGGAGTGTAAACTGATCAATGAAAACTCAAATTAGAAAACATATACAGACATCTAGGCCAAAACCACACAAAATGATCAAAACACAATTACTAAAAAAACTTTAATTAAAATATAAATAAAACAGATTAATAAAAACTGATTCAAACTATTAATACAATCTATAATAGCATCCATCGCAAGTGTAACCTGACCGATAACTTGTTAAAAAAAACTTATATTAAAATCCATAAAATGAAATAAAACACTAAAAAATAAACTCAATAACTTAAATGCTACAAGTTAATTTAGGCATCAAAACATTGAAATATACAGTATAAAAAAAATATATACATTATATATTTACAATTTTAATATTAATATTTCACAGTAGTAAAGGCAGGTTAAGTGATTTCTGGTAGCCAATGTTGTTATTTGAAATCACCAAAACAAACAAGCCCCTATACCAAAAGGGTCTCGCCCCTATTTTGAAAGCTCTGCCCCCCCCCACCATACATATGCCAAAAACAACGGCAAAGATTAGTTCTGTGAAACAAAGCAAAACCAATGTTACACCGTGTCTACACCGGACGCGAGTGGCGCGGCGCGACAAAATACTACAGAACTCATAATCAGTGATGCTGTCTACACCATAGATATATATATATACATACCTATGGTCTACACTGGATGCGGCACGACAAATCTCCGACAGAAAACTGCTGTCTCATTCTATTCATGACATATTGACACAAATTTCAAATGATTTTCAACGGTCGCTTTGTCGCGTCCAGTGTACTAAACAGACTTTAGCTGTTGCGGCGCAGACACGGTGTTACTCACCTATCGAGAAGAAACAAAGCAACCTCGCCGTCCGATCGCAGGTCTTCCGCTCCTTGAGTTCTCTCCAGCGCTGGAAAGCTGATCCGATATTTACACGGGTCCTACTTGTCTTAAGACTTTGTTTGTTCCGCAGACGTTTTCCATCCGCCATCTCTATCTATCTGTCGCTCGGCTCGGCTAATGTCCGTCCTGTGCACTGAAATCTTTCTCCTCCTCATCATGAGTAGACACGCTCCTTACTGCTGATTGGCTACAAGTTTGTTATGCTATTCGGCCCGAATCAGTTTTCTAAAGCGTTTTTGAAAAATCGCCTACCCCACCTTTAAACTAAATTATTCGTGTTTTAAAGATGAATACTTTGTGAATGCAAACTTAAACATCATATATTGGCCTAGATATAAATATATACTGCATATAATTCAATACAATGATATTTGCATACGGTAATGAAGTACCATAGTATTACCATCTGATATCATTACTGTACCATGGTGCCATTGCAGATTGCAGTAAGGTCAGCATATGAACACATTAACATGTATAACGTAGTGGCTGACAATATATGTTTTATGATGGATGACATGAAGCCAATATATATGAAATTGCATTGTTTAATTTAAAGATCGTAAATAACACAAGCATAACTGCTGCGATTAAATTGATTTAGCATAATATGTACTAATAATAATCCTTTTGGTATTTACTAAAGTAAAAGATCACAGAGCTGTTACAATAAAAGTCCCACTTGTGACATTTATCGATCAAAAAAGAAAAACTTTTCAGCCAATGCCGATAATTAAAAAAACGCCAAATATCAGCCAAGCTGATCAACTCAGTCAACCACTAATATCATGCATTATAATTAATGAAATCAATTATTGCTTGCCAGTGTGAGGGAAACAACACGTTCAAGAAGAATGAAGAAGAAACTTCTGGACTAATAAAGCAGAAGGTCATGAGTCCGGGTGGAGGCCGAAGAGCCGTCTGTCTGTTAGCAAATGTGTGGCTTCATTAGTGCTGGAAACAGCCTGAGCGTCTCAGCGGAGACATTGAGCTGATTTACTGCCGTCGGCCTGTCAGGAAAACCGAACCGCTGAGCTGCGCAGGCTGCTGAGGTGTTTAGCAGCAGCAGAAAACATGCTCACAAACCCAAAAAACCACCAACAACAACAACAACAACATTGTTCTGACAAGTCATAACCCTATAACTAAATTAAACCATGAAATGCCATTTTTCTCGGATCGGGTATCGGTAAGAGAGAGCCGATCCAAATCCGAGATTTTTATATTTTTTTTCCCACCGATTGTGCAAATTATTCTGTTACTTCTGAAGCCATACGATAGCTTAATGTGAGCTACATATGAATATTTAAGTCCTTACATTAGAGTTCTCACAAACTCTTTTCTCCGCTGTGGCTGTCAGTCATTCATTCAGCCTTTAAACCCTGGTCGCGTTCGGTTACAGCAGTCAGCTCGGTAAAGCTCTCTCCAAGATCATTCTGTGTTCCCATTATACTTGATTTGTAAATACATGTCTATGATTTTGCAAAAAGACTTAAGACATTCTATTCACTTAAGACTTTTTATTGTATCTATCATATGTTGTTGCATATAAAAAATATGCATCCATTTAAAGAAAAATGTATTTTAATGTATATATAAATACATTCATGAATTTTTTTAATGAATGGATTTTATAATAACACAAATAGCAATGTGTAACATTTTACCATATTTAGTGCAACACTTTTATTTGTTCACCACAAAATATTGTTTTTCACTAAATATTTGGATTTCTAAAATTATTGTGCACAGATTTTTCTAGAATAACTTTTGCTGCAGAATTATCCACTAAACCTAGTTTATGATACATTTTTGTCATAGATTATAAATATACATAGGCCTATAGTTTTTCATATTATTATATTTTTCTTTATAATGAAGTAGTCTATATCTAGTAGATTGTGAAAGAATGATTATCAGTTCCACACACAAATTCTACATTTATTTAAATGAGGGAAAAGAACTTCACTGTTATCGGATCGGTATCGGCCAATACCGAACCCTAGGTTTCGGAATCGGTATCGGAGGCGAAAAAAGGCGGATCGGAGCATCCCTAATCTTAGATAGATAGGTAGAAAATATTGATATAACATTACAAATAATATATAGTTATTATTGTATGTCTATTTACTTCCAGCTCTGAATGAGCGTACAGTTATCTAAAAAAAAAGCTGTTAAGAAAAGGCCTAAAATGCATGTTCCACCACAAAGAGGATTGGTTCAAATATTCAGTTCAGTATGTGAAGATCTGCTGAAAACATCACAAATACAAAACTGTCTATTTCTCCTCAGTGAGCGGGAATATACACTAGGTTGAGATGAACTGAAAATGAAACCCACAGAGTATTTATAAAAACGAGAAGTTTAAAAAGTTATGAATATGAAAATCTACGAGAGAGTATGTCTACTTCTGGCGTTATCTGATGTGGGTGATATACACAGGGCCTGTTTAATAATTCGGGAGAAAAAAGGTACAAAAGAAACGCAATACTGACTGACTGGAGGAGAAGTAGGGGGGGCTGAGAGAGTAAAATAATTTCCTAACGTCAGGCCGCTGGCATGCCACACACACCCACACACACACACACACACACACACACACAGTCAAATTATAGACAGCAAACAGCCGCCAGGGCAGCACTCACAGCTCCAAATGTCACAGGACAGAACAACACAATGTAACGACCCTTCACTGCTTCACCAGAGTTTATGATACATTGTAACGTTCATTATTATAGAACTCTTGATACACTGTATACACCCTTCATATACACTCTCAGAAAAAGGGTACAAAACTGTCAAAATGTATTAATATGCACACTTTAGATACTACTATGTAATTTTAAAAGTAATAATGTGTACTTTAAAATACTAATATGTAGCATTTAGGATCCCGCCACAGCGATAGCTTTGTACCTTTTTTCAAAGAGTTTAGAGATAAAATGTAGTGACCTTTTGTCCTGATTATACTCTCAAATGTATCACACTGAACACAACCTCCAAATAACCCCCTGACAGCTGATAATTATAATCAGACATATGAAATAAACTCACTGTAAGTCGCTGTAATGCTTCCTGAGCTTTCTGCATGAAATGCACCATGCAATATTCTCAGGATTATGTTAAATACTCCCATGCATATTAATGCAACTCTCTTGTGCACATTAGATACACAATATCTCTACATTAACATGCAATATCCTTTAAATTAACTTATTGATCATGTTTTATCTTTGATTCAATACACTCCTTATAAGAGCTCTTCAGTTAATGCATTTCAAAGCAACTCCTCATTATTTTTCCAGACAGCACATAAAAAGCATGCAACATCCTCAGATTTAACACCTGCATGCTCATTTTTATAATCAGAGACTGTATGCACATAAATATTCACTGTAATATGCACAGTGGTGGGTGTATTTAAATGCAACTCCAACTCCCCTCTAATGTTTCCTGACAGCTCCTCAGAGCTTTCAGCATGAAATGCACCAGAGGGGCCACAAAACATGCAATATCCTCAAAATTAACCCCTGACGGCTTTAATTTTTATGAGCACAGACAGTTAAAATAAACATAGTTGGGAGTATTTGAATGCAACTCCCTCTGATGTTCCCTGACAGCTCTTTTGTGCATCCTGCACGAGATGCATCGAGTTCAAACGTGCAAAAAACCTATGCATGCGCATATAGTAAATATGTAAACATTCATTTGAACATATATGATAACAGAGTATTTAAATGCACCACGCCTTTAGGATTCCCGACAGATACTCAACGCATTTCAGATGCCAAAAAGCATCAAACATTATCAAAATGATGACCAGATCGCTGTTTATCTTCATAGACTCGATAGAAGTTAGTGAAACAGTTGTGGGAGTATTTAAACGCAACTCCTTCGAATGTTTCCTGACAACTCCTTTGGGTATGCATATGCATTTACATTCGGGAAATGTGTGATATCAATACAAGACACTCGGGTTACGCACAAACACCAGAAGAGAAAGCAAATCTTACTTTCCAAGTTCTTCATACAGCTGGTACTCGTCGGTGAAGCGCGTGCAAGTTGTCGTTGCCATTTCTCAGCCCTCAGCGTTCGCGGCAATATCCGAGCTGTGTGTCCAGCACTACGGTGATTCTCCTGTCGCTTCGACTTGCGGGATTTTTGAGGACAAAACTTCAACGTGGATACGGATTCGAGTGAGGGAGAGGTTCGCCGACGAGCAGGCTCGACTGCTTTACCGACCTCTCACCGAATGCGCCGTTCAGCTGCAGCGCACTAGTTTTCCGCTGCGAGAGACTCGCGCTGTCACCGCTGGAGGGCGCGGCGGAGCTTACACGTGCAACATCTCTCCGTTTTTCACCTTTTTAGTGGGTGTATGGAGAGGTGCTGTCGTTATGAAACTAATAACACGTTTAGAAATTAATAATGCCCAATTTAACTGACCAAATCTATATACAACACTTAAAATATGTCATCCCACTGCCACGAAACACACACATAATTTGCGCACTCGTTGTTTTCAGCAATGACTGACCTAAAAGCCCCTGATTGGCCATAAGCTAAACAGAAATCTATGTGATTGGTTATAATGCTCAACGCTGAAAAATAAAACCCGTAAAAAGCAATCTGATGCAATTCGCGAACTGACACACATGTAATTATAGATATTACACTATTTGTGGTGTGTAAGATAATATATATATATATATATATATAGTATATATAATATATATATATATATATATATATATTACATGTGAAAATGAAAGAAAGTATATATACCACGTGTGTGGTGTGTGTGTGTGTGTGTGTGTGGTGTGTGTGTGTTGTATATATATCCTACATATGTCGATAGACAGACGGACAGATAGATAGATAGTGACCCTTGGTTAAAAAAAAGGCTGCGAAAATAAATCTGCATTGTTTACCTTTTGCTCTTTTCATAAAAAAAAATTCCCAAAAGTCTAAGCAAAGAAACCATTTTGTTTTCTCAGTAAAGGGTTGGCTACAATTATTACCCCCCTGGACATTCTTAATGTTGTAAGTTATCTCTCAAGTATCTCCCTCCTCATATAACATCTTTAGCACACACCAAGTGACTAAAACAGAAATGTCCAGCCCATGGACTTCCAGTTCACAGAAAGTTATGATTACGAGGTAAGCCAAATCAAATTTCCCTTCA
Source organism: Sinocyclocheilus anophthalmus (assembly GCA_018155175.1). Lineage (NCBI taxonomy): Eukaryota > Metazoa > Chordata > Actinopteri > Cypriniformes > Cyprinidae > Sinocyclocheilus > Sinocyclocheilus anophthalmus. Next base: position 29,467 of record JADLZN010004791.1, read on the forward strand.
TCATCAATCACCACAGTTGTAAAACCAAAGAAAATAGTTTGTATGTTCGCAACAGATTTTGAACTTCACAAAATTAGAAAGAGAGTAAGACAATTAGCTACTGTTGAAACTCCTATTACACCATCATGCAATAATTAAGAAGTTTTAAATCTACAAGAGGGTTTACAATCTTCCTGTCTATTGTCTTGATACAATATGAGGTGCGAGTTTGAGTGGCCACGAGACTCTACAAGGGTCACAGCTAAAGACTGTAGAAATGAGTTCGTTCCTTGGTGGTCAAAGCCTCAAGACTATGAACGCGCCACATTCATTTGGAGAGTTTCAGAAAAATCCCTGCTCTCATTCCAAAACCAACTCCGCAGTCAGCTGTCCAAACACTACTGGTACATCACATGGGACTGGTTCTGTGGTCACTCAGCGAAAAAGAAGCACACGAATTATGTTTGGTGCACACAGGGTAAAAAGTGACCCCATGCCCCGCTAAATATGCTGCTGATTTTAATGTTGGTGGGCCCTATTTTTCGCCACAGGTCCTGAACATCTGCTCAGATACCTCATGGACTCTAGCAAATACCAATCTCCAGCACATAAAAAAAATCTAAAAACCTGACTGCCTGTGCTAGAAATCTTATAATGGGCTATGGTTGGATCTTCCAAAACAAACATCAAAATCAACACAAAAATGGGTCACGGAGCACAAAATGTAAGTTCTGCCACGGCCATCACAGTCCTCTGAACCCTACAGAAAATGAGTGGGGGGAACTAAAGAGCAGGGTAGTTTTAATCATTTTATATATTTAATTTTTTTTATGACATTTTTAGCCTTGACAAGTGTGTTTGTGCCAATACTTGTGTATCTAATGCAGTGTGACAGCAATCAAACAATAAGACAAATTTAATGTTTGCAAAAGGTTTTATTAGATTCAGGCACAAAAATCTGATGCAAATGATGGAAACAAGTGAAGGTTAAGAATTTCTTTCTCGTGTGAACTGCAGAAATCTGCTTAAAGAAACAGTGCAAACCCTTAACATATCTGATGAAACTTTATTTCACTGTTGCTATTGTAGATCACTCAAATAGTATGAAAACTAACAATCAATAAGCCCGAATAACTTGGCAAATGTAAGATCACAGACACATGTGGCCAAAGAAAACCTCAGTCAACTGATTTCATAAAACACTAAAAATTATAAATGATCAATAGCCCATTTTGCATGGCAACTAAACATGAGACAATTATCAGTGTCAGTGAATCAGTTATATTGGCATGAGATGTGCAGTGCAGACATTTTATAGCACCGCAAGAAACCAACACCGTCACTGTACTTCAGTGTGTGTGTACGTTTGTTACAGTAAGTGCTGACTTTCCATCTGGCATGTCATGCGACCTCAAAACTGGACAGCACTGTGAGGGATGTTGAACATGGAGGGGTCAAAGTCTTGGCCTTTAAATGGAGATCCTTCAGCATCCCAGCCCTTCTTCAGCATCTCGTGGACTTTCTGAAACACAAAGTCAAACATCTTTCAATGCAATATCCAGATAGTTTCTCATGCAAACAAGTGCCAAAGCGCTTAAAGGAATAGTTCACTCAAAACTGAAAATTTACTGAAAATGTACTCACCCCTCAGGTCATCAAAGATGTAGAGGAGTTTGTTTCTTCATCAGAACTGATTTGGAGAAATGTAGCATTACATCACTTGTTGTTGGATCCTCTGCAGTGAATGGGTGCCGTCAGAATGAGAGTCCAAACAGCTGATAAAAACATCACAATAATCCACACCACTCCAGTCCATTAATTAACATATTGTGAAGTGAAAAGCTGCGTGTTTGTAAGAAACAAATCCATCAAGATGTTTTTAATTTTAAACCATTGCTTCAGTCCATATTAATATTAACACTTCCTCCAGTAAAAAAAAAAAGTCTATCCACTGTTGTCCTCTCACATCAAAATCTACCTACATATTTGAACTCTTTTTGCTAGGTGCTTGATCTGTGCATATTTCTCTCGATTTGATTTTTTCATTGGAGAAAGCAATATGATTGCTAGAGAGACAGTCATATTTTAGACGCAACAATATGAAGTTAAAAACATCTTAATGACGGATTTGTTTCTAACAAAATTGCATCTTTTTGTTTCACAAGACACTAATTGATGGACTTTAGTGATGTGGATTACTTGTGGATTATTGTGATGCTTTTATCAGTTGTTTGGACTCTCATTCTGACGGCACCCATTCACTGCAGAGGATCCATTGGTGAGCAAGTGATGTAATGCTACATTTCTCCAAATCTGTTTCTGATGAACAAACAAACTCATCTACATCTTGGATGGCCTGAGGGTTAGCACATTTTCAACAATTTTCATTTTTGGGTGAGCTATTCCAAGTGTCCTTGGACTGAACTCCTTTTATATTCCAGAGCAGTAATGAACCAATATAGCAAATAACAATTTCCATTGCTCACAATCTCATGGCTCTGTGGTCTCCCCTGGAGTTTTTGGTGGTAATCAAACGACAGGCGGTCCAGTACAGCATGCTCCTCTTCATCTACAGTTGCCATAGTGCGTTCCCGGTTGATCTGGTTCACATCGATCTCGGCCTCACCCTTCAACACGGCACTCCACCAAACCTCCCCGGTTTTACTGAGGGACAGCTGGAGGAAAAGTCCAAATGATCATCTCGACTATCTACAGCTACTAACAAAATCCATCAGATCTGTCTCCAGCTTACATTGCCTCAATAATACAGAATACAATTTAATGATAGCAAATGACATGTGCACAAAACAGGGCTGTTATTGTTAACTACAAGGTTTCTGCAGGTTTTATGAAGGCAAATTTAAGATGTTTTTAAGACTCAGTAAAGAGTATGAAAATAACTTTTGATCACACTGCAAAAATGTCTTGCCTTCCAGTGCAAATGTCTAAAGATTAATAAATCAATATGCATTTCCTTGAGATGCAAAATTGTGAGATAAAAAGTATTGTTTTCTGAGAAATTGATTAGAAAGCAAGTTTATGATTAAAACAAATGTTTGCAAGTGGGGTAAGAAAAATAAACAAAAAAAAAATTATACCCAAAAACAGATGCTTGTTCTTGTTTTAAGCATAAACTCACTTCATTTTGTTCAGTTTGCCAGAAAACAAGACTCCATATTTTTACTTTGCACCTCAAGAGAATATATGAAGAGTTTATTTGCAAAAAAACAAACAAACAAAATAAACAGATAACTGTTTTTTATTAATTTTCATAAATCATGTTTTACTGTGTTTTATTGTTTTAGTTCACTGTGTATTTGTTAACCTAATCAAAATAACCCAACTGCAGTTTGATTGAGATTAATTGGAATGCACAATGAAAAAACATGATTTTTGAAGTTATCCGTTTTTGCAAATAAACTCGTATCTTGATTTAAAGATGTTTTGATCCTGTAATTGTACTACAAATCGAGTCAAACCTGTAACTAAAACTATTAAAAACATTTATATTAATTGAAATAAAAATTGAAATAAAATAAAATATAAATATTAGAAGAAAAACTTCAACTGACAAGACTGTCAGTGATTTCCGAAACTGAAAAAATGGCTAAAAATTGGCTGATGCATCAGTATCACCATTTCAGATCCACCATCCAAAAATAATGTGTACCAGAACGCATTGGCCGGGCTCCAGGCTCCATAGGGAACTTTCAGTGTTAATTTTGTGTGTGAATTCGCCCTCCATCAGGACTCTCTGTGATCCTCCCTCGTTCACGGCCACACGGACCTTCCCCGGCTGCAGATCCACAGACACCTGCACGCAAAGATGGAACAGATAGCAGACTGTGATCAAACTTGTAATACTAGACAGCAAGATAAAAAGATGGAAATGAGGATTCTGCCAGACAGTAACACTGATAAAATCAGAAGGCAGCAGGATACACACCTGTCGGCCTTTAACGATGTTAGGCTGCACATGCACTCGAACTTCCACATCTGTGTAATCCTGCGACCAGGTGTAATTTTCTCTAACGGCACCATTGTAACTGTCTGCATTCGACTGAAAACGTTCTTGTCCACTGAAAATGTGAAGTAGAACTTGTTAATAGGTCAAAACAATGCACAAACTTTTGAGGTCGGTAAGAATTTTTTTTTTTATGTTTTTGAAATATGCTCACAAAGGCTGCATTTATTTTAATTAGAAATACAATAAAACAGAAATATTGTGAAAAATGATTACAATTTAAAATAACTGTTTTCTATTTAAAATGTCATTTATTCCTGTGATGCAAAGCTGAATTTACAGCATCATTAGTCCAGTTTTCAGTGTCACATGATCCTTCAGAAATCATTCTAATATGCATTTTTTTTTATCAATACAGTTGTGCTGCTTAATATTTTTGTGGAAACTGTAATACATTTTCAGGACTCTTTGATGAATAGAAAATACATCATCTACTTGAAAGAGTAATCTTTGAAATATTTTAAATGTCTTTACTGTCACTCTTGTTTTATTTAATGGGTCCTTGTTGATTAAAGTACTAGTTTCTTAAAAACAAAACAAAAAATAACTCACTGACCCCAAAGTTTTGAACAGTAGTGTCTTTTAGTATTCATATTTTTGAGCAAATGCTTTAAAAGTCAAGCATACACAGAATGGGAGTTTGATGGCGCTGCGGCTCCTGACGGCTCAGCGGTGCTGCTCTGAGTCTCTCCGTGTGTCTCTGTGCTCTGTGCTGATGGTGCTGGGACAGCTGTGGGCTCTTCTGTGCTCCTCTTCTCCTCCACAGGAGCTTCAGCCTCCTGTTCTGATTGAACCTCCAGCTCCTGTACTGCAGGAGGAGCGGCTTTATCAGCCTCTGCCAGCCTCGCTGCCCTCTCTCTGTCCTGCTCGGCGAGATTCTCAAATAACTTAAATGTCTGATGGAGAAAAATGACAGAAAATACACTTACAGGACATTCAATAGACTCTTAAGTTTGTTATAGCAACTACAAAGTGGCATAATAAAATAATATATAAAATACGTAATTATTTTTAATTATATTATAATTTTTTAGACCCTTTAAAGACCTACAGCAGCATAACGTGGCATAATATAAATAAAAATACATTATATTTAAATGGTGTTTATTTAAATAATTCACCATTAAATAAACTATTTTTTACATGATTATGACACGTCACCACAATTACAAACCGTTATATAATTATAATATTAATTATTAAAATTTTTATTATAATAAAATTATAAATGTAGATTTAGAAGTTAATAAATGAATTTTTGGAATAATTGTAATTATTTTAAACAATGTTTCACCAACAGTTGGCAGGACTGTAAATATTATAACTATTACTCATAGTTTTTTCGTATTTTTAATTTAATTAGTCCATTTTGATTCATTTCATTATTTTTCTACATATACGAATACATTTTACTACTGTCCACAAACGTCGAAACACACTGACATGGCGATGTCACACATACAAGCCAACACGCAACTACCATGTTTTTGCCCCATACCAAGACCGAATACATGGACTATTTGAATTATTGTAATATCAAGTACAATGAATATAACTATTATGGCTGTAAGTCGATAAAACTTTAACATTAATTATATGCTGTAAGATTAATTAATCTAATCATTGCGTTAGACTACATGCCTAACAAACAGGAACATAAAAGTGTTATTTTAATTTTTGGGAGACTAATCCCTTTTATGTTTTGGTCTTTCGTGATGTTTTTTAATAAATTTAAATGATACCTAAGAAGAAAACGAGCTGCCGCAGTGGGTTACATGTCATTCAGTCATTCGATAGTTTCAACTGCTGATTCATTCAGATTAAATACAACGGCTCTTTTGATGACAAGCTTTTGTACGTGCCGAAGAATGCTAACATCAGTCTGAAAACAAAATAACAATTTACAAACGCAAATGCAAGTCTAAAAATTAAAATAACAATTCAGAAAGCACAACATCAATTCAGAAAACATTATAACAAGTCAGAAAACACAATGACAAATTCGAAAACAAAATAAGTCAGAAAACACAACGACAAACCGGAAGAGGTAGGTATAGTTTGAGACAGCGCCATTGGTTTGGGATTACTCACCGCTGACTGGAAGAGACATCTGTCAATCAACGTATACAGGAAGAACCAGCCGACGAACAGCAGAGTCGTGGTAGAAAGTTCGGCGATGTTATTAAAGTAGCTCAGTTTAAATGTATTGTATGAATTGCCCTTACTATGGAATAAAAAATACTTGGTGTTTATTTACATTTAGTTAAAAGTGGCTGCAAAACTTCAGCTCCAGTGTTGCAGATGGATAAGCGCGTGTCACTGACTTTTTGACGCGATCGACCCGGGTCCTTTTCAAATCTCTTATCACATCGTAAAGGCATTTATTTTCATTAAAAATTAAGGAAATAATCAAAAAGTTGAAAATAAAGTATCGGGTAGGGTTAGGGTAGATGTAGGGAGGGCTTTATTGTACCAATAAGGTGGCATCCATTTAATAATTAACATTATAATTTACACTCAATACGTTATTATTACATACTGTTTTATAACGTACTACAATACTGACGTGCAAATAATTGCCACTATTTGCAACAAGTAACAACTTGATAGTAGAAATCCTGCCATTTTAACATAGTGTAACTAGGTATTTGCACTTAGTGTAAATAGCATATTGCTAAAAATACTGCTATTTTCACGTAGTGTAAATAGAATCTATTGCTAATATGAGATTTGAAAAGGGAGAAAAAAAGTTAGCCAAAAGTAAGATTCGGACCCGGGTCGATCGCGTCAAAAAGCCGGTAACACACACTTGTCCATCTACACCACTGGAGCTGATGTTTTATAGCCACTTTTAACTAGTCCAGTCAGCGGTGAGTAATCCCAAACCAATGGCGCTGTCTCAAACTATACCTACCTCTTCCGGTTTGTCGTTGTGTTTTCTGACTTATTTTGTTTTCGAATTTATCATTGTGTTTTCTGAATTGTTGTTGTGTTTTCTGAATTGTTATTTTGATTTTTAGACTTGCATTTGCGTTTGTAATTTGTTATTTTGTTTTCAGAATTGTTGTTGTTTTAGCACTTCTCGCCAAACGTACTTTGAATCTTGCTTCACCTATTCGTTCAAAATGCGTATTCATCAGAAACGAAACACGGCTTGTTGCTCTGAAGACTCGCAACAAAATGGTCTAAGTAATATTTTCGTTGGCAAAATTGAGCAGAAACACAAAATATTGTGTTTAAAATATAACAATATTAACTTCTTATTTTCTGACCTGTTGTAGAAAATCACATTTGCACTAGTGCTATTCGGACAAACAGCACTGGTGTGATTTCGCTTATCATGTGATATAAATATGAGACAAAACTCATACAGGAGCATTTTTTGGCCCAATATTTTGAATTTGAGGGCATAAGTGCATTTATGAAGTTGTTGCCCTGCATCATATTTGTCAACATATGAAATGTAAGATGACGTACAGGTCTGGGGGCGGGGCCAGCGCGTTAACTGCGTTAAAATATTTTAATCGCGTTATTTTTCATAACTAATTAAACTAACGAGTTAAACTGACATCCCTAATAATAATCATTCAGTAGCATGGTATTCTCAGCTGATGCCATCACTGCCACATTTATATTTATTTCTAGATTATCCAGTCAGTTTAATGGATCAAAACAAAAGTCAGTCAGTACCTTAAACACCATTTTTTCAGCTACTCCGGGCGGGAAGCCCATGCGGTCCTGCGGGCCGCTGAGGAGGCGGTAGAAGTCCGTCTTTCTGTAGAGGAACCCAAAATAAACCTGCAGGAAATTCTGAATGTTTCCAACATGCTGCAGGACCCCTAACAGCGCGTTATCATAAAGCTCAGTCATTTCCACCGGAGAAGACATGGCTGAGCAGCTCAGCGGGACCAAATCTGACTGAAAGCGGTTTAATTTAGATGCTTATTGATGGAAACAAACGCAAAGCAACAGAGAGCCAGCAGAAAACTTGGGCGACAGCACTGCAACAACAGATCTTTCGAGACTGAGCAGCTGCTACGGCACTTCCTGTTCACTCAGTACAAAATAAAAGTCTGGCCAATAATAAATCACTTGAAAAACTTTTTTACTTTTATTTTTTTACGTTTATTACATACACGTATTTACAATATATAATACATTGAATCTCATATTTATATTATAATTATTTATATTAAAATATTTGACACGGCATAAAATGTAATTCCAGTGCGGCAGGTGGCAGTAATGCGCTCTTGACGGCTGACTGCCTTGTGCAAAAACATGGCGACGTCCTTGGTCAGACAGACTAAATTGTTGTCGGTAAGATTGAATCTGTTGACCAGAAATCAGAATTAGTTGTACTTCAGAATTCATTAGATAACTTGTATATTCGAAAAGCAAAGGGTGCTTTTGTTCGTTCAAGAAGGAGGTGGTTAGATGAGGGAGAACGTAATTCCAGCTATTTTTTTTAGATTAGAGAAACAGCGAAATCATCTCAATTCTACAAGTAGCCTTAAGGTAAATGGAGGGGGTTTAAAGAATTATAAAGACATTTCTAATTATTGTGAAGAGTTTTATAAAGACCTTTATCGTTCCAGATACTTTCAACAGAATTTGGACTTATTCTTTAACTCCCTTGATACGGAGCTTATTCCTAAAATGAATGATATTGGAAAGAATTTATGTGACGCTCCTATTCAAATTCAAGATATTTCTGAGGCCATTGATAACTTAAAACTTAATAAATCTCCAGGAAATGATGGTTTGACCGCAGAGTTTTATAAAACATTTTCAAATTATCTTTCACCGTTTCTCTTCAATGTTTATTTAGAAAGCCTTAAAAAGGGTGTTCTCCCACCCTCTATGACTCAGGGTGTTATAAATTTGATCCCTAAACCTCAAAAAGACCACTCTCAGTTGGAAAACTGGCGACCTATAAGTCTCCTGAATAATGACTACAAAATATTAGCCATGATTTTTGCTAAAAAGATTAAATGTGTCCTAGATGATATAATAGATGAATGTCAGTCGGGCTTTATGACAGACAGACTTATTTCAAATAATATTAGACTTGTTCTTGATATTTTAGATTACTCAGATTTGGTCCTGGATGACAGTTTTATCAGACTTTTTCTTGATTTTTATAAAGCTTTTGATTCCATTGAATTTCCTTTTATTCTTAAGTCCTTGAGTATTTTTGGTTTTGGCCCTAATTTTATTAATGCAATTCAAACTTTGTATAATAATGCCAATGCTTCAATTAAATTACAACATGGTACTACTCATAGGTTTAATATAGAGAGAGGCATTCGTCAAGGCTGCCCTATCTCGCCTTATCTTTTTCTGCTTCCTATGCAACTTTTAGCAATCCACATTCAAAATAGTAATTTGAAAGGTATCTCTGAGGCAAATCGATCAATATTACTAAACCAACTGGCTGATGACGCAACTCTTTTCTTAAAAATAAAGATCAAGTTCCTTTAGCTTTAGACAAAATTAAGTAATTTTCCTCTGCTTCTGGTTTATGTCTTAATATCCATAAATGTGAACTTTTATCTATAAAAGATTCTACTGATGTTAAAATTTGTGACGTCCCAGTCAAATCTGAAGTCAAATATCTGGGTATAATTATATGTAAAGATCAGAAAAAGAGATCAAAGCTTAATTTTGAACCTGTTATTCTCTCTATCCGACGCAAATTCAATTCTTGGTTGCAGCGTGATCTGTCAATAACAGGTAGAGTGTTGCTTTCTAAGGCAGATGGGTTATCTCGGGTTATCTATCCTGCAATGGTACTGGATGTTTCTGTGGAAATTTGTAGAATGCTGGACAAAATTATAGTTGACTTTGTTTGGAATTCTAAAACTCACTTAATTAAAAAAAGTGTCATGTTAGCTGATCGGGCTATGGGGGGTTTTGAATTAGTGGATTTTTCTACTCTTAATAATTCGTTTAAAGTTAAATGGGTAAAAACATTTTTAGACAACCGCACATCCTGTTGGAATTTTATTCCAAATCATATACATAGGTTTACATTTTTTATTGCGCTCCAACTTTGACATCTCTAAAATACCTTTAAATTGATCTTGTTTTCATAAACGGGCTTTAATAAGTTGGTCACTTATACATAATTATCATTTTTCACCACATAGCTACTTTATTTGGAATAATAAAAATATTAGATATAAAAATAAATCCTTTTTTTCACAATTGTTTTGATAAAAATATACTTTTAGTCAGTCAACTTTTAGATGATCGTGGTGTTCTTTTTACTTATGAACAATTTATGCAAGAATTTCCTTTTCTGTCGCCCGCCAAAGCAGTAAGGCAGAGGGCGCGGTGGGGGGCGAGAGTCCCTCTTGTATTATACCTTTAGTAAAATCTGGCCCTAAAGGTTCGTTAGACTCTCCTCTTTTTGATAACACTAACTTATTTGTTGGCCAAAGTCTTCTCAATACCATGTCAAACAAAGACATCCGTTCGATTATTAATAGATCTCGGATTTCTTTACCTGCTTGTGTGAGTTTTTAGAATAACATTTAGTGCTATAGAATGGGAAGAGTTTTGGCTTCTTCGACAAAAAATCTTCTTATCTAATAAAGTTGTTGAAGTCTCTATCAAAATTATCCATAATTGTTATCCGGTAAATTACAAACTTGTTCAATTTAACAATAGTATTTCCCCCAATTGCTCCTTTTGCCTTCAGTCTGAAGAAACAATCAATCATTTATTTTGGGACTGTGCTTATTCTAAAGTGTTCTGGGTTGACTTTTCCAGTTTTATTACTTTACTTAACTTTTGTATAACCCCAAAAATTGTGTTTTTTTGGTTACTCCTTGAATTTAGATCTTTCTCAGTGTAAATTTATTATTAATCTATTGCTATATCTTGCTAAATTTTACATTCATAAATGTAAATGTTCAAAGAAAACTCCCTACTTTTTTATTTTCAGGAAAGATTTTGATGTATATGTAAACTCTTTAAGAAACTCTAATAATTCTATTGCATGTAAGACTCTTTCATGGTGTAAATCTTATAAGCTAACATAGTGTGCTTTGGAGTATTGTTTGTAACCCTTATTGTCTTTTGTTCGTACTTGTATTTGTTGTTCTTCTATTGCATAATAAAAAAAAGATTTAATTCGTTGTGTTTTCTTTTTTGCTATTCTAACTAATAACACATTTCTAATCGAGAGGATCTTCCATATCTTATGTAACTGACGCAGAAGCGGTCTGATAGATAGATAGGCTACTGTCTGGCACTGAATGTAGTGTGGGATGGAAAGCACGACTTAGATTGAATAAGTAGTAAATATCAATTATCAAATATTCTCTGTTTTCGTAGATTGTGAGCAGCCAGTTATTTCCTGCGGCATGTTTCAGGAACATTCACTGTACTGCAGCTTGTTTGAAGGTATGTGATCAAACTCCAGTGTTTCGATCAGTTATGACATTTGTGTATCTTGTTTATCCAAGCACATTTAATTGATTCTAGTTTTTTCTAAGTGGGGTACATGTGGTTAAACAAAATGAAAAAAGTACTAAAAAACATTTACATACAACATTTATACAAACAATACATTTTACAGCTTTGTATTATATTTAATTATTTATTTACTATTTTTGTACTGTTGAGCTTCTGCCTTTAAAATTAAAACAAAGCCTTATTTGTCCCATATTTACATTTATTTATACTAAACTTAGCAAATAGAAGACTAATGAAATAATATTCCTTATAAGACATAAGCAAAAAATGCTTAAAACTATTTCAAAACTCCAGAATAAATGAAAACATTTCTACATGTAAAGCACAAAATGTACAAGAAATATCAATATTAGTGAAATCTATTAGATTTTATTTGCGATTTAGGATCTATAACGTAGTTGTCAAATTTTATTCCACATCGGACCATCAACAGTCATTTAAAAATGTCAAAGTAGTAGCCAAAATCTATTTGAAACAAAGCTTGGACACATCGAATATTATATGAGGGAAGGACAGAGACTAGAATCAGTGTTTTCAGAAGCATTTTTAACCCAGAGGATCGGTCTCCTCTCTAACAGAACCGCGCAGCTCGTATTCGAGTGGGTAAAGGAGACAAGTCAGTGACTTATGAGCAGGCGTATCACCCTCATCACATCGGCCACAGGAAGGGCTGGCTCTCACAGCACACCAGTAAGTCACATCCCCACTCTTTAACCTCTATGTGGGATGGTAATAAAGACCTTGTTGGTTCATTTAGCTGTAGTATCTGTAAGTGCATGAATAAGACTCTTTTCTACGTCCCGCAGGTAATCTTCAGGGTGAAGATGGAGCGGCGGAGCGTGTAGTGGAGGACGTCTTCATCAGACGCTTCATGTACGGCACGTTTCACGGCTGTTTAGCGGATGAGGTGGTGATCAAACGCAGAGGAAACCTCCTGGTCATCTGTGCTGTGATGATACAGAAACTCTTACCGTCGAAATTCTACTTTCTCATTGGTTACACAGAGGAACTGCTCTCCCATTTCTACAAATGTCCAGTTAAAATTGAGATGCAGACGGTAGAAGAAAAAGTAGTCTACAAATATCTTTAAGGCCATGTGTTGTGGGGAAAAGCATAACTAATTTCTCTATTTATTTGTATGCTTTACACTGTCCAGTAAGTGTCAATGAAGGTTTTTTTTTTTTTTTTTTTGGGAAATCATTGTAAAATAGTCTCCTTATAGGAACGGAAGGTGTATCGTGTTTATTTGTAAAGATCAAAATATTTCTTTGGGGTTGGAAATTAATAGGGGTTTGGTGCAAAAAATCCCACAAGAATGCATAGTTATATGAACTAAAAAGCCACATTTTAAGATTTAATACAATTTCGTTAATGCATCGTTTTGTTTTTTTGTTGCGTTTAGCATTGCAACCAATCACACGTTTCTGTCGAGCGTATGAATGCAGTGGCCAATCAGATTAGATTAGTTACCAGTAATGAAGAAAATGCCAAATTGATTAAATTAATTGAATAAATAAGTATTTACCATAAAAGACAACACAAATACATAAGATAATTCCGTTTACAAAAGGTAAAAAAAATGGCCCTTCAAATAAAAATATTGCCCCTTAATGGAAAAATAAATGAATGACCCTGCAGCTTTTGTTGTTGTTGTTGTTTTTCGTCACTAAAAAAAAAAAGCAGTGAATTATGTATTTTGCATTTTTATTTTCAATTTATTTTATGTACTTTATAAATTGACTTAAAGATTAAAATCACTTTGATTATTTAATTCAGTCAGCAATAAATATTACTTTATATTAAGAATATTATGCATATTCCGTAAAGTTCATCATACAGAGTTTCTTAATTTAATCAGTCTTTTAATCAGAACCATACATTAAAATAAATATTAAAAACATTTAGAAGGAAAACTATTTGCATCAATTGGACGCTGCGAAGTCAGTCTTATTTTTTTTTATTTCATAAATTTATTGATTATTCAAAATTATTCAACATTTGTATCATACAAAAGGCACAAACACTGCTTTATTGCAAAAAGGCACAATCATATTTTAGGTTAAAATCAAAGTTGGCAAAATTCCCTTAAATATCAGACCTTTCCCTTTATCATTTTAAAATAACAACATCAGAACAGGATTTCCATTGTGGCACATGAGCATTTTCAATTATGGATACATATAAGGTTTAATTCACAGTATCAATAAATCAAAATAAAACAACCATGCATAAAGGTCAAACAGAAAAAAAAACTCTTAAAATGCAAAAGATGAATGTTTTGATGGTAGTATATTTAGCCAAACAACAAGATTTGGTTTAAACCTGAACATAAAAATGCTGGGGGGAAAAAAAACAAAAAACAAAAATTGCAGTAGGAAGTAAGCCAAGGCTGACGACGAGTAATCCTCCAGTTGAACTGGTTCAAGCCCTTAGAAACTGTGTTCATGCAGCTGTATGACAGCATTTGAACTAGAATCAACACTGTAGATACATTCACATTTAAAGGGGATAGTTCACCCAAAAATGAAAAATCTGTCATTAATTACTCACCCTCGTGTTGTTCCAAACCCGCAAGACCTTCGTTCATCTTCGGAACATAATGTGGAATAAAGTAGTTATTTTTGTTTTCTTTGTGTAAAAAAAGTATTCTCGTAGCTTCGTAACTTTACAGTTGAACCACTGATGTCACACGGACTACTTTGTCGATCATCTTGGTACTTTTCTGGACCTTGAACGTGGTAGTTACCTTGCTGTCTATGGGAGGGTCAGAGAGCTCTCAGATTTAATCAAAAATATCTTAAATTGTGTTCCAAAGATGAACGGAGGTTTTACGGGTTTGGAACAACACGAGGGTGAGTAATTAATGACAGGATTTTCATTTTTGGGTGAACTAACCCTTTAAAAGAGGGAAGTGCATGTGACTTCCCAGATCAGAATTAAAGGGAGAGTTCATGCCAAATATTACATTTCTGTAAATATTTACTTATCCGAACCTGTATGACTTACTTTCTTGCACCAAATGCAAATTGTATGGTAAAAAGAAGAAAGTAAGGGTTGAGTAAATACTGAAAGGATATGAACTGTCTCAAGAGAGATTTGTGAAATACGACGTCACATTACCCAACTTGGCATTCGCTGCTAGAGATGGGCTTTCAGCCCTCCCTCTGCCACAGTTTTATTTGATGTTTCGACAGCTGTCACCCGTGCAGGACTGCAGCTTGATCAGCCTTTGGTTCATGATCTGCAGAAGCGTAGGATCGACCTTCTTCACGATGTTCTCCAGCTGATGGGGATCTGACGTCAGGTTGTACACCTCTACGAACGACTGCAGGAGATCACAGGGGAAATTCAGCTTAAAGTTGGGTCCACAACGGCCCACCTGTTCTGACATGTGCTCACCTCGTTGTCTGCGAACTCGCAGTACTGCAGGTTTGCATCCCTCAGAGCTCTGACGCAGGCGTACGTGTTGTTGAAGGCGTCTTCGCATACGCAGTCTGGGAAGCACTCCTAGAAGAAAGAGAAAACGTCACTTGGTATTAAAAGAAATCGGGAGAGGTTGATGGGAAAATGCATCATGCCATAAAAGAACCATTTTTGCTTCTACAAAGAACAATAGTGTGAAGAACATTTTTTTCCACTATAAAGGATCTTTTGTGCAATAGCAAAGTTCCATTGATTTTAAAGGTTGTTCATGGAACCAATAAAGAAGCTTTGTTTTTAAGAGTGTAGTGTGTGATTCCTGAAGCACTTACAGCTAGTCCAGGGCCGAGTTTAGGGCAGCTGGGATCTTCAGAGGAATGTCCCTCACCGGTGTACTCGACCAGGAAGAAGGGCCGTTCGGTGCCGTTACGCAACGATGGTGCCTACAGGAGAACGTTAAACACTGAGAAGACTTTCGTTCATTGTGACATTATTAGACAATCCTCATTGTGAGAATTCTCATTCATGGAACTTTAATTATTCTCATTAATGGAATGCAACAAAAAAAAAAGCTATGAGATTGGTATTGCTCGGATACAATTTTTCTTAAAAATGAGCATAAACATTAGATGCAGAAAATATGACTATAATTAGTATGTATAGTTGCTTTCCAGTAATGACATTTGAGGGGAAAGTGCTTAATTTTCGCAATGGATAAAAATCTTAATGGTCCTAAACATGCTTCATTTTTTTCTTTTATAGAAAATATTTTTTCTCTTTTGATTTGGCCTTGAAATATGATGTGGACTTGCTCCTGACAGGTTTTGTGAGAAACATACACTACTGTTTAAGGGTTTGGGGATTGGCTGGCATTACTACAGTAAAAACAGTTAAATATTATTTCAATTTAAAATAACTGCTTTCTATGTAATATATTTTAAAATATAATTTATTTCTGTGATGTAAAGCTGAATTTTCAGAACCACTTCTCCAGTCTTCAGTGTCACACGATCCTTCAGAAATCATTCTAATACGCTGATTTGCTGCTCAAGAAACATTTCTTATTATATCAGTGACAGTTGAGATGCCTAATAATTTTGTGGAAACCATGATACATTTTTTCAACGAGTAGAAAGATTTATTTGAAATCGAGATCTTTTGGTTACATTATGAATGTAATTACTGTGACTTTATCAATTTAATGCATCCTTGATAAATAAAAGTATTGATTTCTTTCACCAAAAAAAAAAAAATTGTAGATCGTTTTCAATTAAGTGTGTAGGATATAATGCTACATCAAGATAGATATTGTAGTGAAAAATGCATAAAACCAGGGGAAATGGCATATACATTCACGGTAGAAAAACATGTACATAAACAAGTAAGAATATAAATACACCTGTACTGAAACAGAAAGTGAAATTCATGACACACTCACCATCTGTGGCAGGAAAGACTGTCCGTCCATGTTGACGGTGGAGAGATTTACTCCTGCGATGTCCAGGATAGTCATCGAAAGATCTATATTCAGCACTGGAGACTAGTGGACAGTTAAACAGAATTTTTACATAGAATAATATATTTATACACACTGTTCAATAAACCTGTAATTCTTTTATCTAACCTGAAGTGTTTGTTTAGGTTTGATTCCTGGACCCCGAACTACAAGAGGGATGCGAATATCAAACTCGTACAGCTGTCTCTTGTCAATGGGCAATGAGAACTGGCCTGAAATGGATTTAAAATTATGTGTCAAAGTCAGATGACAACAGGTCAATAAAACCGTGGAGACTGAGGACGCACCGGTGTGATAGCCGTGATCAGACGTGTAGAAGATGTACGTGTTGCTCAACTCCTTTATTGAATCCAGTTTCTTAATCAGCTGCTCCACCATATCGTCCACTGACAGAAGCGTCTGCCACCTAGCAGAGGTAGTAAATACACATATCTCAATCGAAAGATTTATTTGATAGAATGTCGTATGAATCTATATTTGCGTACCTCCTGCGGTAAGCGTTGTCGAGGTACTCAACGGAGCTGTTTGGCATTGGATTCGCAGGCTGCCGTAGTAACCAATGTTTGTCCTAAAAATCAAAGAAACAGCATATTATGCTCATGCTGAGGTCAGAAAATTCTTTAATTGCATCAAAATATAATTTTGAAATAGGCAAAAAAAAAATTTAAACAGGCAACATATATACAAATAATAAAATATATATTGAAAAATCTATTTTGGTGAAAATAACATTCATCATCAAATTGTATTTAATGCATAATATTATAGATTTTTAAATGTATAATTAATGCATAATATTATGAAATTACATTTTTAAAACAAATTAATTAAATTATTAATATTGTAGTCATCGTGTACCTTTATTATCACTCATGCTGTATTTTGGCACAATGTACGACATATATAGCACATGTTTCATATATATCTATATATATATATATATATATATATTATATCATATCGTAATTTAATATATCTTTTTTTTTTCTTTGTAATTTCTTACACTCACGACCTGGTAAATCTAAGAATATATTTAACAAAACCTGAAATAAAAAAACATGTTTTTTGCTCTATTTTAAAAATTAAATAATCACCATCAATGATATTTAAGATTCAAAATTTTAAATACAAGGGCTTTATCTGTTCTGAGATATTTTTGAGAAAAAGTTGCTGAGCATGCAAACTGATGCTTATATAAAATCCCACAGATTTATATTAAATTACATACAAATTATTAATAAACATTTCAATGAATATTATTTTATATCCAATTTGTTTTTGGGACATTACATGAGATTTGGTGTCTTGAAGTGTAAAATGTTGTGTAAAGCCAATCTTGTCAAACTCATCGTTTACAGCTGCAGTACTTTCTCATGATCTGTCAGATGTCATTACAGATTAAACTGAAAGCTGAACCTTTCCAGGCATGTTGAAGCTGCCGTTTCGTGGAGCTCTGACGTCGCTGAAGGACTGCTGATACTGAGGGGCGGCCGTCCACGGCGAATGAGGAGACGGCGGACACAACATCATGAAGAACGGGTGATTGGGGCTCCGCTCCTCCAGGAAATGCAGCGAGCGGTTCAACTAGAATCAACATACATTTGATTGCAGATATTAACCACCAGGTTTTCATGTAAGATATAACTTCATGCAAACAAACTGGCATGCAGCTTGACATTGGATCACATTTTAATACCATATAGACTAAGAATGGCTCAAATAAGTTGATTTTTCTTTTGTTGTCCGCAGATGCCACTTGGTTCATATTTTATTTAATGCAATGACATTCATATTTTTAATTAAAAATATAACAAGGCCTGCTGCAGATGCACTGTTTCTTAGAGAAAACATAAAAACTAAAAATCTTGAACTCATTTTTATTTCAATTAGTTGCTAAACAAGCATGTCTCATTTTCATTTAGTGTAACCTGATATACTAAAATAGCAAAACTGAAATACAATTAATAAAAAAATGAATAAAAATACAAAAACAACGAATACATTACAAAAACATGCAAAACAATCACACAACCTTTATCTAAAATTTACATTTTTAAATCAATTAATATATTAATTTATACTACACTAATATCACATTTAATAAATAAAAATATCAATAAAGTAAATTAATAAATCAAAAATGTCATCTAAAAAAATTAAAATGGTCCAAAAAAAATTCTGATACTAAAATAACACTGCTACACACAGCCCCAGGACTAGAGTTCATCTGTTTCCGGGATACCTGCCCTTAGTTAAATAATAACAGAGCAACGGTCAGTGACGGCAAGATTTCAGCCAGGTTTTAGTGTCAGATAGGCAACAAAACAATGTCGCAGGCCGTATCAAGCAGTCCAGTCATGCATCCCACAGAAGTCACATGACACACTGCAGCGTGGACAGGCTTACGTGTGGAGGTGCATTCAGAGTCACACAGAATGAAACTATGTGGCTTCTCGGTCAGTCATGTGGCAAACAGCTTGTATCTTGTTCTTAAACAGCCAATGGCGATATTATTTGGTAACCACACAGTGTTAACT
The DNA here is from genome assembly GCA_018155175.1 of Sinocyclocheilus anophthalmus. Lineage (NCBI taxonomy): Eukaryota > Metazoa > Chordata > Actinopteri > Cypriniformes > Cyprinidae > Sinocyclocheilus > Sinocyclocheilus anophthalmus. The sequence goes on from JADLZN010004791.1 coordinate 48,428, forward strand.
GATGCATTTCCAACGTAAAACAAGTTTAGCAGGTGATGAAGCAATTCACTGGCTGTCACATTTAGCAGGAATTAAACAGCTGCATAAATTGTCTAAAAATTAATGTTTGATTTAATGTGACATGACATGCTCCAACTTGAAGTCAAATTACTTGATTTACTTTGCTAATACACATTCCTTATTGTGAACAATTTTTTAGGGCAACTTGTTAAAATTAAAAAGATTGTCTTTGAAACTTGTCATGAACATATTGCCTATTAAAAACCCGTCTCCAAATTATAAACAAAGTAACAAGAATTATAATAAAATAAATGTATAATATGTTTATATACATACATATGTAAACATATATTTATATATAAATAAAATAAGTCCATTTTATTCCTCACTGAATATCCTGTTTAACCCAGAAGTGCATCACATTATGGAAGTAAAAATGGCTTACAGATCCTGTTTTAATGTTGACTAAACACTTTAAAGCATTAAACACTTACAACCAGATCTGTGAGATAGTCCTTCTCGTAGTTGTCTCCATGTTTTTCCTCTTTTCCATTCACAGACAGTGTGTAATTGTAATATTTAGAGTTTCCCACCTGTGGAGACACAAATAAAACCAAAAGACTGTTAGATCATCAGTAAAAGGGTATTAAATGGTTCAAAACCAGATCTGCTTTTGCAGTGCAAGTTGAGACCGCATCACATGACCATACTAAACTATGTATTCTGCATGAATGCTTGTCTATAGGTGACTGACACTGTCGGATAAGGGAAGTATAGAACATATTGCAGCACATACAGCATTTTTCCCGCTGATCTGAATGTAAAAGGGAAGAAGTCTTGGAATGATGCATCCGTTCATGACTTACCAGTGCATGCCATTGGTCCCAGCCAGGAGGCACATGACCCACACCGCCTGCGTCTTTACTTCCATACTGAGGAGGACACAGAGAGGGATTTACTGTATGTAAGCTGAGGGAAAGGCAACTGGAAGAATCTCATGAACGTAAGACATGCCAGAGTCACATCTTATTTTCATCTTAAGAACCTTTTTTTTAAGGTTCAGAAAAATTAAGAAATGCTATTCTTTTATGACTGAAGGTTCTTTTATGCAGTTTTTTGCATGTGTATGTTTTAAAATAATGCAAAAATTATTTTAATAGTTATTACTATTAAACTGTTAGATCGTGGTGTGTGTATATACGTATATATATAAAAAATAATATATTATATATATATATATATATTTATATTTTAAGATAGATATATCTATATATCCTTATCTATTACACACACATACATACACAGGTGCATCTCATAAATTAGAATGTCGTGGAAAAGTTAAAAAATTATTTCAGTAATTCAACTCAAATTGTAAAACTAGTGTATTAAATAAATTCAATGCACACAGACTTTAGTAGTTTAAGTCTTTGGTTATTTTACTTGTGATGATTTTGGCTCACATTTAACAACTCCCACCAAAATTCACTATCTAACAATAGAATACTTTCATAAGACCACATAATAAACATGTTTGTATGTGAAGATATGGTGGCCTTACTGGAAAGTAAAAATATGTCATATTTCTGTACTGTACTCATACTTGGTAGGAAAAAAGCTCCTTTAGTGCATATGGTCAGGTTACTGCGCAGAGAAGGTCCACTCGCCGAGCAGGAGGACCGCGAATGGAGCGTGCTCAGTTCTCGGGGGGGAACATGCTGAGGGGTAAATGGAGCCCAGGTGTTCTTTGACAGTGGCCTTACAGCTCATCTCCTTTTTTTGGTTTGGTTTTCGCATTTCCTCTTGACAATACCCCATAGTTCTCGATGGGGATCAGGTCTGGTGAGTTCGCTGCCAGTCAAGCTCACCAACACCATGGTCATTTAACCAACTTTTGGTGCTTTTTGGCAGTGTGGGCAGGTGCCAAATCCTCCTGGAAAATGAAATCAGCATCTTCAAAAGCTGGTCAGCAGAAGGAAGCATGAAGTGCTCCCAAATTTCTTGGTAAACGGGTGCAGTGACGTTGGTTTTTCAAAAAACACAATGGACCAACACCAGCAGATGACATGGCACCCCAAATCATCACAGACTGTGGAATCTTAACACTGGACTTCAAGCAACTTGTGTTATTAGCTTCTCCACCCTTCCTCCAGACTCGAGGACCTTGGTTTCCAAATTAAATACAAAACTTGCTCTTATCTGAAAATAGGACTTTGGACCACTGGGGAACAGTCCAGTTGTTCTTCTCCTTAGCTCAGGTAAGACTCCTCTGACGTTGTCTGTGGGTCACGAGTGGCTTAACAAGAGGAATACGACAACTGTAGCCACATTCCTTGACACGTCTGTGTGTGTGGCTCTTGATGCCTTGACCCCAGCCTCAGTCCCTTCCTTGTGAAGTTCACTCAAATTCTTGAATTGATTTTGCTTGACAATCCTCATAAGGTTGTGGTTCTCTTGGTTGGTTGTGCATTTTTTTCTTCCACACGTTTTCCTTCCACTTCAACTTTCTGTTTAACATGCTTGGATACAGCACTCTGGACAGCCAGCTTCTTTGGCAATGAATTTTTGTGGCTTACCCTCCTTGTGGAGGGTGTCAATGATTGTCTTCTGGACTACTGTCAGATCAGCAGTCTTCCCCATTATTGTGTAGCCTAGTGAATCAAACTGAGAGGCCATTTTGAAGGCTCGGGAAACCTTTGTAGGTGTTTTGAGTTTATTAGCTGATTGGTATGTCACCATATTCTATTTGTTGAGATAGTGAATGGTGGTTTTTGTTAAATGTGAGCCAAAATCATCAATATTAAAAGAACCAAAGACTTAAACTATTTCAGTGTGTGTGCATTGAATTTGTTTAATACACAATTTTCACAATTTGAGTTGAAATACTGAAATTAATGAACTTTTCCACGACATTCTACTTTATTGAGATGCACCTGTAGATACAGTACAATATTTTATTATTATTTTTTTTTAGTACAAAGTATTTACATATCAATGTTGTACTCTGCGCTGAAATAAATTATTTGTAATTTAGCATTGATTTCAGTAAAACATAATTTGTAGTTAACAGAGCTTTAATAATCATGCAGTCATACAGTCACATTCACAATACTAAATGCTAAAAGAGGCAACATTTTTTCTTTGTGTTTTTTTTATATATATATAAAATTTGGGGTAAAAATGTGACCTGTACATGTTGTAGTGAAGAATTTAAGATTACTGTAATGCAAAAAGATTATAATATAAATATTGTAAAATTAACAAAAATATGCAACAAAAAAATCTTATTTAAAATATTTAAGTAATATAAATCATTTAAATAAAAATATTTTATTAAATTCATTTACTCAAATAGTTTTCTTGAATTTGAGGCAATCAGGGAAATAACTGAAAACGAACAAACATTAACAGCATTCCAAACTTCTCAAACCCGTAAGAATGTTGCTGGGTTGGAACACTTGAAAGATTGCAAATATTTAAACACGTTGTGCAGAGCTTATGATATAATTTCAAAGAACGAGCACCATGCAAATAGGCAGGTGATAGTGTATAGAGCACCAAACGGGACAAAAGCTGACCTGATTCAAGTATTTCCCGCCGTAGAAGGTCTGGTAGCGCATCTTATTGAGGTAAACCGGAAAGGCGAAGGGCTCAGCCTCCTTCTGCCACGCTGTGCCGCTGCAGTTGCCAGAGATGGAGTTATTTCGGACCAAATGATTGTGTGGATATTTCCCAGTGAGGATGCTGCTGCGACTGGGACAGCACAGAGGGGTGGCAGTGAACTAAACACAACAAGAAAAGAGAAACTTGTGATATTTGATCAGATCCATTAAAAAAAAATCTTTGGATCATGACTAAGCACTCACAGCATTGGAGAAAGTCACACCAGCATCACCGATCAGTGCTTTGGTCTTCTTCATAGGCGTCTGTGAATAAAAAAAGATTCTATGAGATGGCTATAGTGTCGATATGACGCATCATCTGTAACTAAGTGTCAACAGGATGTATGATTTCACACACTAATTTTAGCCGAATGACTTGTTCCTGGACTTGATTCTTAAAACAACAGCAGTTTCAACATGACTTTAACATGGGACTGGTTTAACCTAGCCTAGTAGTTTTATAATCACAACATTATTTGCGTGATGCTTAAGTACATCATTTTTTTCATTTCAGTCAGCACTAGTACAATAAATGCTACGATGTATACTTTTACATTTAAATAATGCATTTTAATATATATTTAAAAATGTAATATGTTTGCATTATCTGTGCATGTATCTGTTAATAAATGTGCTTAATTTCTGTGAAAAAATTCAACGTAAAATCCTAAAATAGCAAGGTTTTACACACATACCACACAAAATTTCTATGGACAAACTGAGTACTAATTTATATATACACATGCAGAAAAATCAATGCAAAATTGCCTAGTACAACAAATTCTACGATGTATAAATACAGCTGCATTTAAATAAACATTTAAAATTATGTTATCAATTTTTGCAGTACCAGAATGAGAATTGGGAAATTAAACGTGCTTGTTTTTCCATGATAAAATGTCACAATTTAAAGAAAAAATATAATAGCCTTCATTTCATCAACAAAATATTTCCTACTTTTGTTCTGTTTGAATCTGAGGCAGGGCTGGATTGGTAATCGGGCATACCGGGCAATTTCCCAGTGGGCCGGCGCACTTAAGGGGCCGACAGATTTTAAATTTTTTTTTTGCCAAGGACCGTCACGCAGGGACAGCGAGCAGCCAGTGGCCCATTGGTTTGTCTCCTGTATTGACAGCGTAAACATCCAATCACAATGCTCTATAGACGGAGCGATTAAATATTTTGCTCCACCTATATAAAGATCGCATCACCCCAACTTCTTCCTCGTCAGCTTTTCCCACGTTTTCACAGCAGATTTATCAAGAACAGGCTTGCTCTGCGGTGAGTGATGCGGGCCAAAGAGCAAGGCAGGAGGAGAAGAAGAGAGTAGTTGAATTGGTAAAGTGCTTGATAGGGACTCGCAACGGAGGCAGACATCTACAAAAGGGTCGGCGCTGCAGCTTGGACGTTGCACTCTCAGGCTTGCATTCTCAGACTTGCACTCTCAGACACCTGCACTTCCGCTAGCGACGTCACTTGCAGTCTTTTTTATTTTGTTCTATTTATTGATTATTTTTTGTTTGAATCGCTCAACATTTTACAACAGTATAGCCAGGTGGTGAAGACAAGACAAAAGAAACTAAATTACAATGTCACTTGCAATCGCCACTTGCACGCTCCGATACCTGCGACGTCACTTGCAATCGACACAAATGGTGCGTGTTGCCAATGGAGACGAGACGCTGTGGTGGTGATTAAACGATTAAAACTAATTTAGTACTGTAACGTACAGGGTCCTGCAAGAAAAAGACAAGACCCGCAAATCCGTGGCCACAGAACAGCAGAATATGTACGCAATGCACAAAGTCTCTCGTTTGCTCTTTTTCCTTTTTTTTTTTTCCCCTTTTCCTCCGTAGAAAAACTTAAATTAAATTACCTTAAAATATCAAATTCAATATACAGTTTATTAACATAATGAATATGTATATAGTATTTTCCTCTAACCACAAAACGTGGCATAATGGACTAAGATGATAAAGACCAAACTCAATGCTCTTGATTATTAAAATTTAGCCTACATAACTAATATACAGGCAAGCAGGTGAGCCCAGAATAAACGCAACACGCACAGTTTCGCGTTAAGCGTTTTTCCATATAGAATAAACTGTCTACAGCTCTTTTATATCATTGTCTTTGTCCATTAAGCTACATTACGTGTTTTATTTATAATGATTTTCTATGGGAGGAAAATATTTATCGTGCAATTTAACGCATTGCGTTCTGTGCTCGTCTGCTTGCCTGTACGGAGTTGATCCTTTTAATATCACTTAATGCATTTCATAATGCACGTTCATATTTGCTGTTCTGTATATACTTTGAGTCAACAACAAGACATATAGGCTACTGAATTGTCTTTATCATCCGTTATTATGCCACATTAAGCGTTTTGCTGTATGGGAGGACAAGTGAAAGTTTGCGCATTGTGTTCATAGCCATCTGCTTGCCTTGTAGTACATTAAATATTAACTATATATCGAATTTGACCTTTTAATTGAACTTAATGTATCTTAATACATTACGCCATGTTAAGTGTTTATGTTTTTCTACAGGAGTAAAACGCGCAACAAGAGACTTTGCGCGTTTGCGTTCATATTCTGCTGTTCTGTAGCCACGGATTTGCGGGTCTTGTCTTTTTCTTGCAGGACCCTGTATGTTATAGTATAAAATTTGTTTTAATCGTTTAATCACCACCACAGCGTCTCGTCTCCATTGGCAACACGCACCATTTGTGTCGATTGCAAGTGACGTCGCAGGTAGCGGAGCGTGCAAGTGGCGATTGCAAGTGACTTTGTAATTTAGTTTCTTTTGTCTTGTCTTCACCACCTGGCTACTGTTGTAAAATGTTGAGAGATTCAAACAAAAAGTAATCAATAAATAGAACAAAATAAAAAAGACTGCAAGTGACTTCGCTAGCAGAAGCGCAAGTGTCTGAGAATGCAAGCCTGAGAGTGCAAGCCTGAGAGTGCAAGCGTCTGAGAGTGCAAGTACCAAGCTGCAGCCAGACCCTTCTCGACATCTAACCTATCCTAATGTGTGTGCGCGGCTGAGCGCCATGAGTGTAGAATGCGTAAACACTTTTTAATAAAACGTAAATTCGTCCCACGCTATTTTTTTAGTCAAGTCAAGTGTGTTCATAGAGGTTCCCATGGGCCAATACGAATAAAGCTAGATTTAATTAAAAAAAAGACACGATATTGTCGGACCTGATGTTTTATTCTTAACCAAAACAAGATGTGATATGAGTGCGATACATAGGCTACATACATACACTACCAGTCAAAATTTTTTGAACAGTAAGAAAGATCCAATAGAAAGATCCAAAGATCAGCATTTATCTTATATAAAAAGCTTTTGTAACATTATACAAATAACATTCAAAAGCTTGGAGTCATTATTTTTTTTTATTTTAATTTTTTTTGGGAATGACAGAAATAGAAGTACTTTATTTAGCATAGGATTCTTTAGGATAAAGACGTTTATAATGTTACAAAAAAAATTCTATTTCAGATAAATGCGGTTCTTCTGAACTTTCTATTAATCAAAGAAACCTGAAAAATTCTACTCAGCTGTTTTCAACATAATAATAATACATGTTTTTTGAGCAGCAAATCAGAATATTTGAATGATTTCTGAAGGATCATGTGACTGGAGTAATGATGCTAAAAATTCAGCTTTGAGATCGCAGGTATAAATTACATTTTAAAATATATTCAAATAGAAACAGTTATTTTAAACAGTAAAAATATTTCACTATATTACTGCTTTTGCTGTATTTTGGATCAAATAAATGCAGGCTTGGTGAGCAGAAGAGAAAACATTAAAAATCTTACTGTTCAAAAACATTTGACTGGTATGGTGTGTATATATATATATATATATATGAGTGGTGATGGGCCGCCTGGACCAAAAAATGCCAGGGCCGATTTTTTTGTCCCAGTCCAGCCCTGATCGGAGGTGAATATATATATATACATAAAAACATTAGTACTCTGTATATGTACATACACTAAGGTAGTACCATTGTTTTTTTGGAAGTTCACTTAAGTACTATGTCAACATTATGGTGCATACATTTCAGTGCCATTGTATTACCATCTACAATCACTGTTACCAGCAAGACACCACCACAGTACTTTGTGGAGAAGTGATACTCTCATGGTGCACGACAATTAAAAAGCACTTGAAGTCTAATTTTGTTCACTTACCATTCCCCCCATCTCCACATCCTGGTCGTCGGTGAGAATGAGGATGATGTTGCTCAGTTTGACGCATTGTGAACACCTGAGCGTGCAGGTGAGAAGCGCGACAAATAGACAGGTGGACACCGCACGCGAGCTCGCCATGAGGACAACACCAGACCAAACCCGCAACCGGTCTGCCTGAGAAACGGTGTCAAGCAGACGAGGGTTATGAGTGGCGAGCAGCAGCACACACGGTGGGATGAACTGAGAAAGTTTGAGGAAGTGAGACGCTCTGTGTGTCATATGACTGCAGCCTGATCTAACAGCTGATGCGTTCACAATCAAGTCACAGTTCATAATCAAGTAAAAAAAATAAAAAAAAAGAAGTTTTTTTTAACACAAAGGTTGTCTCCGTTTAAAAACCGTGCTCTAGTTTTTTAGTTGTTTTAAAATGTTTTATGAATTATTATTAATCGCTCTGATAGCAAAAAAAAATCCAAACATACATATTTTTTTTAGGCATTTCATTTAAAAATGACAAATGTAAGTTTATAATTGATATGTCAGACGAAAATGATATATTTCTATCTTTGTCGTTTATTCACGTGTGTAATAAGAACTCTGAAATATAGAACACCTCAGATTAACAACATTACTCTCAAATTAACAAAATAAACGTTTTATCAAACTCGACCGTGTGCGTTTTATTGCGAGGTCACATCCTCACACCCTCCCTTTCACGTGATTGTGTGTTATTGTTTTATAATAGCATATGACATAGTCTTGTAAACGCATTCGAAGATCAAGAAAATCTGCCCTTTCGTATTTATTATTTTATTTTTATTATGTAACTACTGTGATTTAAGTTATTGTGGCAACCGACGTCTGTCATGTCCGCACCCAGTCGGAACGCTTTATGGGCGCACCAAAACTTGTGTATCACCCAAAATAGATCCCCCTTGATACAATACTACGAGACATGAGGTCCGTCTTCCGAGAGGTGGCGCCTGTGGCCCAAAAACCTGAGCTCTCGTTTGGTTCACATTCAAATGCGAAGATGCTTTACGTTTTTGAAGGCGTTTGTTTACAGCGCTATTATCGATCAGATGTATTAATCGATATTCTTGATTCTAAGTCGAATCTTCCAGAACAATTTCTTTAAGTGATTTTAGAATGCATTTCCGGTAATCACAAACGGCTGTGATTGGTCCATCTTCACCAGCGCAGAGAAACGTACCAGAAACCACGTGATACCACGCATCCTTTAGCAGCGATCAGGACAACCTTTAATTTAAAAATTACACTCATAAGATTAGTTTAATTTTAAAAACACCAAGTGAATAGCTCAAACAGAATAATTCGTTTCTATAGAGAAAACTTGTTTCACGATAACTGCCGTCTATTTACGTTGTTATTTCTGTGACACCTTTTCCCTCAGTCTGGTGGAAGCGCAGAAATAAGCCCAGAGCGTCTGATCTGATCTACTCTGTGGTGGTAGATGGGGTGATGAAGGTTATAAGGTTTTAGTGTTTGCTCTAGACTATGATCCCATTAAAACGCAGGAAAGCCTCTCTACCTGTAAGCCAACAGGATGACACCTGTACATTTCCCCATGTTTCTATATTCATCTTGGAGAGGAAGATGGGAACATCTAGAAGAGCATTTCTTACACGACTAGGACGGAGCAAAGGATTTCTTATTAAAGAAACCTACAGGTACGAACCAGCACTTTACTATGATAATACCACCAGTGTTGGGGAAAGCTACTTTTAAAAGTAATGCATTACAATATTGCGTTACTCCATAAAAAAAGTAACTAATTACGTTACTTTTTATGGAAAGTAATGCGTTGCGTTACTTTTGCGTTACTTTTTAAATCTGGACAGGGCTTGCTTGTTGTTTTTCAAATAAAAAAGTTATATTTTTGGCAAATATAAAAGCCTTTTCACACCAAAAGTGAAATGAACAAGCCTCAGGCTGAAGGAAATGTAAATGTATGTCCGTACAGTAGAATGCAGAAGAAGACATTTCAACACACTTCAGCAATAAACAAATAAGACACAAATGTTGTCTAGAGTAATTTGTGCTTATTAGTACGGTTGAACTGAATCATCGAAGGTCAGAAGCAAAGACATTGGTTTTAATAGAATGGGATTAAATACATAAAAGTTATTTGTGTTGTTTAATATTTAATTATTGCAGGTTTGCATCATATTCTGAGTTGCATTATTTTTATTCATTTTGAGGAATACTGAATCTGTGTGTTTTTTTTATTTTGTGAGTGAGATGAATTAATGCGTATTCATATTTATTTTAGAACTACAGTAACATCTTCTGATTTCTCAACATGGGGACAGGAGAGCTGTTAATCAATAAATTGAAAAAAAAAAAAAAACTAACTTGGATATTTTATTGTAAATTAAAAAGTAATGCGTTACTTTACTAGTTACTTGAAAAAAAGTAATCTGATTACGTAACTCGCGTTACTTGTAATGCGTTACCCCCAACACTGATTACCACAGTGCTTTTTTATAGGGGTGCAACTTTTGGACTATTCCTGTTTGTTTTACTGTTACAGTTCCTCCATCACACATGTTGTGTCAGAAAACAACAGTGGAGATGAAGTCCAGGCCTGGTTGGACAACCAAACAGGACGAGACGCCTCCAGTTCTGTCCATTTGTTGGACATCAGGTGGTTTACGGAGAGCATGGAGGCAGGACATCCCGTTATAGTTCAGGACAGACACATATTAAAGGTACAAGGACACATTTATGGACACGTTACTTTTAAAAGAGCAGTTGAACTAAGTATTTAGACGTGTTGCAGGTTAACCCAAAACCCAACGGAGACCCCACAGCAATGCTAATGAAAAGTTACGCCTGTCAAAGACGAACGCCTTTAAAACACCACAATTCATTTCTAACAGTGAGTTATTTATTGTCTTTTTCTAATAATGTGTCTGAGCAGTTTGATGAACAGTTTGGCACTCTGTCCCGCAGGAGGCTCTTGAAATCTTGTCTCAGAATGCCGAATATAATGATAATGAAGGACGGAGCGTGGCGTTCAGACGGGCGGCATCAGTCCTGAAGGCGCTTCCCCGGCGCGTGAGGAGCATGCAGGATCTGAGGTGTTTGCCCTGCCTGGGTGACCATTCACAGAGAGTTATAAAGGTGATAATCAAGCTCCCTTATCTTCTCAAAAATCCATGTTATCTAGATGCATCTGTTAATAAGGCTATTTCACCTTTTTAGGAGATTTTAGAAGATGGATCATCAAGAGAAGTTGAGTCAACAAGACAATCAGAGCAATATCAGGCCATGAAGGTAAAGATGGGTAGTAGTCGTACTATATTCTGTTTTTGCAGAAAGAACTGTGAAGGCAGTGTAAATGATATGCCTGATTGGTCAGCGTTAGTGTGTGGATTATGAGGTCGTATCTTCCCTTTCTGCAGGCACTAACTGGTATTTTCGGGGTGGGTGTGCGGACGGCAGATCGCTGGTTTAGAGAGGGTTTGCGATCTCCAGACGATTTGATTCGCACAGGACAACAGTTGAACCGTGAACAGCAAGCAGGTACTGCATTTCACTGTTGAAAATTATTATTTAGTTATTTGTAATTACATTCATAAATAAATTGTAAAAAAAATCACTGATTCATGTGTGCGTGTATGTATGTATAATATATATATATATATAAATATATATATAATATATATATCTATATCGATTTAAACAGACAATACCTTTTTGATAAGCTGCTGCCAATTCCACCACATTTTATATTAAAAATGTTTTTTTTTTCTTTTAACTTTTCAATTATTTGGTTACTTGGTTTAATTAATTAATTTTCCTAATTAAAAAAATTCTACACGATAAGTACATGTTTTCACATTTTGCATGAAGTCATCTGTACAGTGATAGTTCCATCCAAAAATGAAATTCGTCTATTACTCACAACCTCTTCAACCCGTAAGACCTCCGTTCATCTTCGGAACACAAATTAAGATTTTTTTTTTGATGGAATCTGAGAGCTCTCTGACCCCCCATAGACAGCAATGTAATTACCACGATCTAGGTCCAGAAACGTAGCAAGGAGATCTTTAAAATAATCCATGTGACATCAGGGTTTCAATCGTAATTTTACGAAGCTACGAGAATACTTTTTGTGCGCAAAGAAAATAAAAATAACGACTTTATTCAACAATTTGTCTCCTATAGCGTCATTTTGGGGAGTATCACATACGCAGAGGTGTAAAGTATTGGAGTAAATGTAATTAGTTACTGTACTTGAGTATCTTTTCAGGTACTTTGTAGTTGTACTGAGTATCAAAGATATTAGCAACTTTTACTCTTTACTTCACTACATTTTTGAATGAGTATCTGTACTCTTTACTCCACTACATTTGAAATGAGTGTTGCAGTTACACATTACATTTTGCATGTACCTAACTCTTTTTCTGCTGCAGTTTATTTCTGCTACAAAAGATGTGATACTGACTGTTACAGGTCACTGAAAGTACTGCATCTTGTGCGTTTTGCCCTTACTCACCCAAACTTTTCAACAAGGCTACTTTATGTGAATGTGAGTTCCTTGGCAAGTATTTGTGGATCACAGGTGTTTTATATATGAGATGAGGACATGACTGCAGCCTGCAATGAGGCCCAAACCAGCACATCCAGTGCAAGAAGTCTTTGGCTTTTTAATTTTACTTAACATTATTTTATTTATCCATTATACGGAAGAGACCTTTTTGAAAGATATTGTTTTTTTGTTTTGTAATTTTGAGGTGTTCAGTTTTATTTTGGTTTTAGAAAATAAACGTGATTGCTCTCCTCACAATCAACTCTTTCTTGTTTTTGTTTCATGCTCTCTGTGCCTTGCCCTGGACATTTATGTCACTTCCTGTCTCCCGTGGTGTTTGTAGTCAGTTTGTAGTCTGTTTGTTCATTGGTTCCCCTTGATTAGTCTCCCCAGGTGTGTCTTATCTTGTTAAGCTTGTTAGCCCCCTGTGTGTATATATAGCCCTAGTTTTTCTTTAGTTCCTTGTGAGTTGTTGAATGTAATGGTTGTCTGTTTGCCAGTCATTCTGTTCTTTGTTCCCTTTGTTTTTTGCCTTTTTGTTTGTTCTAGTTTTTCCATGAAATACCTGTACATAGATCCTTGCCTCTGCCTGTTTTCCCAAGCTTCTCCACAGCGTTACAGTTTTTCACTGGCATGTCTCTTTGACTAGTGCATCTTTGAGCCTATATTTAGTATAAGTACTGTTAAAATCAGATACTCTTAGACTTTTACTCAAGTTGTTTTGGAATTGGTGACTTGTAACGTGTAGTGGAGTATTTTTACCTTGAGGTATCTGTACTTTTACTCAAGTATGGTTTTTAGGTACTCTTTACAACAACACCTCTGCACTACGTAACAACTATTCTGTTCTGTGTCGGCAGCACCGTACGCGGATCCTGTTCACACTTTGATCTGAACGTAAACAACGTACCCGCGTACATGCGTTACGAGGAGACGAATTGTTGAATAAAGTCGTTATTTTTGCTTTCTATGGAGGGTCATAGAGCTCTCGGAATGCATAGAAAATATCTTAATTTGTGTTCCAAAGATGAACGTCGAATATATATTTGATTCATTTAGCAGACACTTTTGTCCGAAGCGACTTACAAATGAGGACAATGGAAGCAATCAAAATCAACAAAAGAGCAATGATATGCAAGTGCTATGACAAGTCTCAGTTAGCCTAATGTGTATATATTTATATATATGACCTCTGACCTCAGGAGTCCAGTATTACGATGACCTCCAGAAACCCGTCACTAAGGCGGAGGCTGATGTCATCAGTGATATCGTTGAGAAAGCTGTGCATGCTGTGCTGCCCGGAGCAGAGATCCAGCTCATGGGAGGCTTCAGGAGGTCTGTGTGCTAATGATGTGCGGATCTTACCTTAATACTGTAGCTTCAAAGCAGTTTGGAGCCTTCATGTGCATTTTAGGTCAAGTCAAATTAATTTGTATAGTGCTTTTCACTATACATATTGATTAACAGTATCTTTACAGAAAATACTGATGTCTTAATATTTGCATGTCTTATAGCAGCATTTAGCAGATTAGATCTGGACAATAATATAGTTTACATTCTGTGATGATATGAACAATCAACAAGTTGAGATTTGCTATGGATTGCTTATCGTTAGTATACTGTATGTATGCGAATAAGATTGGATACATTTCCAACTTTATAAACAGAGCTGTACAATAATATGATTTACATTTTGCAACTATATAAACAAACACTTGTGGTTTACTATACTGTATATATTGCTTTACATGAATATACTGTATGTATGTGAGTAACGTTGAATGTACTATATATACATCTTTATTTGCTATATATATTTTAGGGGGAAGGAAGTCGGTCACGATGTGGACTTTCTCATAACACATCCAGAGGAAGGAAAAGAGGAAGGACTGATGCCTAAAATCGCAAACTGGCTGAAGGAGCAGGTGCTCGTGAAGTTCTGTGAATACTTGCATGATTAAATCCACCCAGTATGGCTGTTTGCTGATGACATTTTAAAGTGAGTATTTATGTTAAATGACAAAGTAGCATGTGTTCTTCATCAGGGTTTACTGCTGTATCAGAAGACGACCAGAAACTCTTATCTGGAAAAAATGGATGGTCCAGCTCGGGCGTCTAGTAACATGGATCGCTTTGAGAGATGCTTTTCAATATTTAAGCTTCAGAAATCTGCTGTGAGCTGCAAGTTGAGTTCCACTGCTTCTGCTGAGGATGTCAGTACAGCATGTGAACGTGAACGACCCGATGAGCATCATTCAGAAGCGTCCGGCTGGAGAGCTGTCCGGGTCGATCTGGTGGTCAGTCCCTACAGTCAGTTTGCCTTCGCCACTCTCGGATGGACCGGCTCAAAGGTGTGTAGCTTCCTCACTTCCGAATGATCCAAGGGCACTGCTTTTTATTTCTGTTTTTTTGTGTGTTTGGTTTTAGTTGAAAATGTGTTTGGTTGTGATTGAAATGAACACTTTTAGAAGTACTTTTTAAGTACTCAATTAAGTCATTTTCATAGTAGTCAGATCACAGATTATTGGTTGAATAATAATGATAAAATTATGTTTTTATTTTCTACCATTTTTGTAGTAAATAACAATTTCTTAATGTATGATTCTCAACTTTTGATAATTTCATGTGTTTGATTTATTTGATAAATATTTTTCTATTGATTTATAAAATATCTATAATGTTTTCATAAATTCAAAATATTTTAATGAAAAACGTAAGAATATATATATATTATATATAGATATACTGCGTCAAAGTTGGATCGTTAAGGTTTTTATTGTTTAATGGAGTTCTGTGTCTCTACAAGGCGTATGTATTGATACAAAATACAGAAAAAAAAATGTAATATTGTGATTCTAATATTGGTGTTCGGTTTAATATACTTTAAATGTAATTTATTCCTGTGATCAAAGCTTATTTTTAGCATCATTACTCCAGTCAAATGATCCTTCAGAAATCATTATAATATGATGAGTATTTCCGTGTTGAAAACAGTTGTGGGTATGTTTTTTTTTTTTTTAAACTGATACTTTTTCTGGATTATTTATGAATAAAAAGTTAAAAAGAACAGTGTTTATTTAAAATATAAATCTTTTCTAATAATATAAATCTTTGCTATCACTTCTTATCAGTTTAACACATCCTTGCTGGATAAAAGTAATCATTACTTTCAAAAAAAGAAAGAAAAAAAAAATTACTGACCCCAAACCTTTGAACAGTAATGTATATTGTTACAAAAGATTTCTATTTTGAATAAATGCTGTTATTTTTTTACTTTCTATTCATCAAATAATCCTGAAAAAAAAGTATCACAGGTTCCAAAAAACATGAAGCACAACTGTTTTCAACACTGATAAACACCAAATCAGCATATTAGAATGATTTCTGAAGGATCAGGTGAAGACTGGAGTAATGATGCTGAAAATTCAGCGTTGCATCACAGGAATAAATTAAATTTAAAGTATATTAAATAGAACACTGTTATTTTAAATTGCAATAATATTTCACAAATTACAGTTTTTACTGTATTTTGATTAAATAAATACAGCCTTGATGAACACAAGAATCTTACTGATCCCAAACTTTGAATGGCAGTGTGATGTATGTGTGTGTGTGGTATATATATATATAATATCTATATATAAGATATAGTTGTATTGGTTTTTTAATATTTAGTTCATTTAGTTTATTGGTTAAGACTTTGTTAGTAATAAACATGTAGTCGATCACGGTATTGATGATTATTTTAAAATTATGAAAATATATGTTTTGATACTGTGTGTGGTGTGTGTGGTGGTGTGTGAGGTCTCGTTGTGTGTGTGTTGTTTTCATAAATTGAAAAAAATTTTTATCAATTTTGATATAATAGAATTGAAGTCAATTGTGAGTAATGATTGGTTAAAATATTTTGTTTATGAAACAACTATTAGTAATTTTAGTTTTTCCAAATAATAAGACAAATATTTTCAGGAAAAAATGAATTTATTATATATATTTTTTAATGATTATATTTTGAATATAAATATATTTCTTTTTTTATATTTATTTACGTATTTTCGAATGTCTGTTCATTTTCCTGTGTGTGTGCTGTTGTTCAAACTTTAGTTCATTGTTTCTCGCATCTCCATTGACATCTGTGCGTGTGATTGTCTAAACTGTGCCGTCACACCTGACTGACTGCATGCAGCGGCAGTGTTTTGAGGTCAGTTCCGTTCACTGATGATGTGCTGTTTGTTCTGCAGCTGTTTGAGAGGGAGTTGAGACGAGTGCGGGCAGACGAAGCCATGTCCTTGAGGCAGCCACGCCCTCTACGACAGCAAACAGGTGAACCGCACTAGAAATACATCATATAAACATATAAAACACCATTTAGCCTATATATAATATAATATATAGGTTTATATGTCATTATTAAACGTTTAATTGTAAAATCTTGCTAGAATAACTACATTTACATCTCTCTCTGTAAAACTGTACAGAATCTGTATCTCAGAGCAAAGACGGAAGAGGAGATTTTTGCCTACCTGGGTCTGGAGTTTATTCCTCCATCCGAGCGAAATGCCTGAATCTGTCCGTTTTTGATTATCACTACAAATGTGCCAGTGCGTTCATCGCCGAGCCTTATATTTTAGCTCCCAGTTATGATCAGATCACATTTTATATGTAAACATTTATAGGACACGATGGAAAAGAGTCAGGTATCTGATGTTTTTTTTTATTCAGTCATTTTCCAATAACTTAATCAATTGCACAGTGTTTTTCACCATATGCATATGCAGTTTCAAGTTCTAACGTGGTTCTTTGTAAATAATGTGTAGTATAGTATACTTCTTCTAGATGTTCATAAGATATGTCTCTTTGAATCTTGAACATAAAATGAGTTATGTCTTATTTTATACTTTGAATAAATGACCATAGGGATGAATGACCATAGGTGGTTTTCATGTAATATCCTCTCCATTTACTGCACTGGCACATATTGGTTATTCAACATATAGATGTTCTTCTGACATTTGTACAGATGCCTTATTTCTTATGGAGGCTCAAGTTTTTGTGAGAGGGAATATTTGATGCATATGTAGACGTTATTGCATACATGCAGGATGTATTTGTGGTTAGGTGATGCTTGACATTATTCTAACGTCCTTTTTGTGCACCTGGTTCATTTTGACCCGCTTTCCCCAACCGCCTAACATCCATACATGCTCACTGTATATTAGAAATGCTTTCTTCTTGAGTGCTGCATGGGGAAGAACAGACCACATAACCAAAGAAAATACAGAAGAATTTTTTTTCTAGAATTGCAATCTACTTAGAACCTACTTAAAATAAGAACAGTTCTCTAAAAATACAGAATTTCTTTATGATGTTAAGAACTAAGGCTGCACGATATTGGATTTTTGCCGATATGCCGATATTTTTCAACTAATTTTGGGCGATACCGATATATATCTTTTTGTTTGGAAACAACACCAAGTCTCTCCTGTGCAAAAATTATATGCAAAATATTTTTACTTTTGGTTAGTTTTTAACAAGAACTGATTTTTTTAGAATTAAATAAACAATAATGAAGGTAATAATGACATTGTACATTGAAGCTTTGAAAATAACTACAAATAAACGATATATCAATCGCTGCATTTTTTCCCCCCAGAAAGATGCAAGGGTAACCCTAATATTTTAATTTAACATTTAACATTTGTAGATGGTCTAAAGCAAAAGAGTTGTAAAAAATTCTGAAAATCTTTTAGAGCTTATGATTTGTTAAAAAAAATAAAACACATTAATGAATAAATCAGTATATATAAAATTATTTAATTTACAAGTGTCATATTTGTGATTTTTATTTTATTTTATGTAAGGTATAGCCTAGCTTCTGGCCTTAAAATCAAAACATACACATTATTTTATGACATCAATTACTGCATTAAGCCGAAACAGTAAATGTTATTTGTGTAGGCTATTTTACTTTAAATTTAATTAGAAGTAGGCCAACAGCGCCCCCCTACAGGCTTAATGTAGGTGCTTTCTCAGTTTAAATGCAGCGATCTAAATCAGTGAATCTAATTGCCATTCAGGCAAAACTTTGCTTCCAGAATGAGTCACACTTCTGACCTGATCTAATCGTTAGCACACCCTGAGCACATGTGAGTTAATATATTCCTCTTATCGGCAAGACATATCGGCATAATTTTTCATATGGGGCCGATATTTATATTTAAAGCCATTATCGGCCGATTCCGATATCAGTCCGATAATATCTTGCATCCCTATTAAGAACAATTACATAAAATGATATGTGAAAGCTGTGAAACCTTATTAAATACACATCTTTTAAAAATTATTCTCATCCTTCTCTCAGTACATAGTAAAAGGTTTTATTTAAAAAAAAAAAAACTCATAAAAATACTTTTTTTTTTTTTTTATACAGTTCAGTATACTTTTCAGCAAGAAGGCATTAAATTGATCAAAAAGTGACTGTAAAAGCATTTACATACAGTATTTAAAAAGGATTTCTATTTCAAGTATATACTGTTTTTGAACTTTTTATTCCTCCTAGAATTCTGAAAAATATTCACAGTTTCCACACAAATATGAAGCATCACACCCGTGTTCAACACTGATAATCAGAAAATGTTTCTTGAGCAGCAAATCAGCATATTAGAATGATTTCTGAAGGATCATGTGACTCTGAAGACTGGAGTAATGATGCTGGAAATTCAACTTTGTATCACAGATATAAATACAATTTTCAAATATATTTAAATAGAATACAGTTATTTTAAATTGTAATCATATTTTACATTTTTAAATTATTATAATAACTTTCAAAAACATTTAAAAATCTTACCAACCCTAAACTTTGGAACAGCAGTGTTTCTGTATATTTCTATAAAACATGTACTGATTGAAACTGAGAGAGGAACTGTAGCTGGCGGTATAGTTGGGAGACTGTCTCCAGTATGTAAACAGACGTCTCTGTCTCTGCAGGAGATCTTTCAGGTATGATCTCAGCTCTGTGTGTCTCCTTTCTTTCAGTGTTAACGGCAGCACTGTTTATTTAGCCTTTACAAGAGAATCAACTGTGCCGTGATAGAAGGAATTCCTGAATTTGCATGCATTTATATACTATGGAGAAATGCACATGGTTACAGAAAAAAGTTTACCACAGCATATAGAGTACTTAAATCAATCATTTGCTCATTTGAAAACAACAGATAACAAAGTATTACTTGGTTTATTGTTTTTAATGCAACTGGTGTGGAAACCCTATTGAAGTTGACCTGTATTTTATTCTTTCCCAATACAGTTTTCCTGCTGCTACTACATTTTTCCAAGGTGCAAAACCTTTTTTTCTTAAGTATGACACTTTTTAATTAAATATCTGTATTTCATTTTATAACAGCATATTTATATATGTGACCCTGGAGCACAAAAGCAGTCTCAAGTCGCTGGGGTATATTTGTAGCAATAGCCAAAAATACATAGTATGGGTCAAAATGATAAATTTTTCTTTTATGCCAAAAATCATTAGGATATTAAGTAAAGATCATGTTCCATGAAGATATTTAGTAAATTTCCTACCGTAAATATATTAAAACCTAATTTTTGATTAGTAATATGCATTGCTAAGAACTTCATTTGGACAACTTTAAAGGCAATTTTCTCAATATTTAGATTTTTTTGCACCCTCAGATTCCAGATTTTCCAAATATTGTCCTATCATAACAAACCATACATCAATGGAAAGCTTATTTATTCAGCTTTCAGATGACGTATACATCTCAATTTCGAAAAATTAACCCTTATGACTGGTTTTGTGGTCCAGGGTCACATATGTAACATTAAATACATTTATATTCAGAGGACTGTATATACAGGTCTTATGCCAATATCAGTCATTATAGTTAACTAAAACTAAAAACCATTAAAAAAATTGTTATATATACATTAACTTATAACTTATTTTATGTATAACTTATTTTAGCATGGAAACATTTATCATTTTTATTAAGTTTAACTTGATGCACTAAAATAACTCAAACTAAACCTGAAACAAAATTAATAAAAACTGTAGATATAAAAAAATAACAATGATGATAAATGGAAATGACAAAAACGCAACACAATTTCTAAAACTTGGACTAAAACGAAAATGAAAACTCCCTGCTGTTACCAATTTGTTTTTCAAAATATGAAACTTTACTCTTTTTTTTTTTATTATAACTTTTTTTTAGACAAGGTACTATGGTAATACCACAGTAAAAAAATACATATAATGAATTAAACCTGGTAGTTTGAATATAAAAAAAAAATGAAATAGGATTTTCTTCTAAAACACTCCAGTAATCACATAAATGTTTTATAAAAATATTCTTTGTAAAAGGCTAGAGCGTATGTGTAAATATGATTCATGAATATGACAATCCTTCAGTTGCATTACTATCTGAAACCATCAAGGTACCACAGTAAGTGGTGAAAAAGTATTTTGAATCAATACAAAAAAACATAAAATACTAACAGTATTTAGTGGTTTTATGATATTTTGTTTTTGATATTCTGTCACAGAAGTCTAATACACTAATGGACGTTGTGAAACACTATAATGTTTTATCTCCGGTTTCAGTCTCTTTAAGTGGAGGGTCTTCAGGTTTGACTGGAAATAAACCGCCTGGTCTCATTTTATCCACCTTTAAGCTGTATTTTACGGCGGTTTGAACCCAGCAGACACCTTCTGCTAACAACATAATTGACCTCTAAATGTCATTTGAACTTCAAAGGGCCCGTCTACGTTCACACCTCACGTCAGCCTTTACATTACACTCTTAACAGGAAAAGGAAAGGCCCAAATGCAGCGTTCCCTCCTCCCTCGTATTTCTCTGCGAGGATGCTCCTTTCAGTCGAGTGTCCGTGATCTGAAAGCATTCACAAACATGCTGATCTGGCCCCGGCTCCTCAATGATGAGCGTCGTAAGAGACGGGGTGGGTGGCTTTCGGCAGTTATGCTCAATAGGGCTTAATGCCTCCTTCACACTTCCCCTCCCCGGTTCCAGGTGTTAAACAAAAGTGCTCTGAATGGGACACCTCTGGCCTCGGCTGTGGAGACGGGGCTCCGGGGCTCTAATCGAGGGTCTGAGTTCCCGCCGTGATCGCAGACCGGCTTTTCCGTCCGGGCCGGTTCCTCGGGTCCTTCTTTGAGGTTGATTCCTCTGATTGGAGTCAATGAGGGATTACTGGATGTGTTGCAATCAGACTGATGAGATTAACCGGATCAGTGACTTTCATAACAAACAAAAGACAGGAACATTACGAGAGGCCGTATTAAAGTGATTAAACAGACATGCACAATCATAATTCAAGTGCGGATGTGACAATTGACACCTACCGTACAGTACTGTAGAATGTAGAATAAAATCTGTGCACAAAAACAATAGCAAGGTACTTAACAAATATTCTAAACATTCTCAACAAATTTACAGTGTATTTGATTAGAATTTCTGTAAGTTTTAAATCATGAAATTTAGCACATTTTTATTAAATGATCTATATAATGAGTCACAGGTCATTTTGGCCTATGCATTTGAAATATGGCATAAGACAAATAAACATATAATAATATTTTGTATTTTAGGTTGTAAAATAATACATTTGATTTAAAATGAGAATAATGTTTTAAATTAATATCTACATTTCATTTTATTTTATAGCATATTGATATAAAGCAGCATATAGTTGTAACTAAAACCATAAAAAATGTTTTCATTGCTTGAAATAAAATATATACATGCATAAAAGGATTTTATTTTAGTAACTTGAGTATTAAATAATTCAAACTGAAATAAAATTTGAAAAAAAACTATTAAAAATTAAACCAATGGTAGATTTTAAGGACATTTTAGAGTTATGTTTTAAAAAATAATAACAATTTGGATAGAAAATGAGAATATATTTTATTAATTTTACATTAATATTATTGCATAATAAATATCTATATATATTCTCTATATATATATACATACAGTGTGTGTGCATATATATATATATATATATACACCCACAGCACGTGTGTGTGTGTGTGTGTGGGTGTGTATATACACATAAACTCTGTTATTTACAGAACTCCGTATAGTGTTTAAAAATAATAAACGTTAACTAAAATAAAATAGAAAAAGTAACTATCTTGAATTAAAAGCCTATCAATTGACAAGCCTAATTAATAAATACATAAATGCCAGTCAAGAAAAACTGCTTATTTTATTATTTACTAGTTGTAATTTATTTAATGTGTATTGTATTTTTTAGTAAGGGAGGATAGGACTGCTGGAAATATCAGTATTCCTGTTTTTTAAACAATAAAATTATAGTTAATAAAAATGTCTTCTTTTATATCTTATACTTTTGCATTAGATTAAAGATGCTTTAAAACCCCATCACCCTCACAAACGTAATATTAAAAAATAATCATTTTTAAACGGACAAAACACAAAATCACTTAAAACTCAATAAAAGGGAAAATGATCAAAATAAAAAACAAAATCAAAATATTAATAAATATATATATTTTATACATAAATGTTATGTTAATATCAGCATGTTGCATCAATATAAGGTTAAACCCATCTAGAAATGTTGAGCTAGTGTTTATTTTGTGGTGGTGTGCTGCTGGTTGTGTGTGTTCAGCCTCCGGCCCCTGCAGCACTGACAGAGACACAATACATGAGCAGTCATTACAGAGCAGCAAACAGCCCTATTAGAGATGAAAAGAGCTCAATGAGGACAATCAAAGGCAGTCACCGCTGGGGGCCATTACTCTGAGAGACTGCCGTCTGTAGCGGAGCTTCAGGATCCACTCACTGACGGACACCTCACAGCCCCTATCACACTAATGGAGCCAGATAGGCTAACTGCAGCAATCATCACAAAACAAAGAGGACAAAATACTTTCAAGTGTGAGCTGAGCATCTGTTCTTAATGATCAAAACATTTTCATCAATAAACGTAAACTCAGTATCTGCATCCAAAACCAGACTGATACAAATAAATCAATATAATGCTTTATTTTATATCTGATAGATTTGCATTAGTTTGAAAGAAATTGAAATGTTTTATTACGAGACGACAGACTGCTGAAATCATCTGCAATGCTAAATATTAAAAATAAGATAAATATAAATAAAAAGTAAAGTCAATAAAACTTTTATTTATATTGAATTTGTTTTGCATTCGTTTTAAAGAAATGTAAATTATATTCATATTTTTTTATCAATGAAAAAAATTTATAAATAAATTACAGTCAAGAAATATGACTAGTTTCGCATTCATTTTAGAGAAATTAATTTTTTATATATTTTTTATTAAAGGAGGATAGACCTGAAATCATCAATATTCCTGTTTTTAAACCATTAAATAAATAAAGTTTACATAAATTATAGTTAAGTAAATTACAGTTTTATGTGATTAGTTTTAGTTTTAAAGAAATGTTAATGTTTATGGGGGAGTGAACTGCTAAAATAAGTTTTTAAACAATTAAAAGCCTCTAAAATCATTTATTGTTAATAAAAAAATTTATTTTATTTCTTATTAGTTTTGCATTAGATTTAAAGAAAATTTTGTGATTTAATAAGAGAGGATGGACTGCTGAAATAATCTATATTGCTATTTTTTAAATAAATAAATATATGCCACCAACACAACACTATGTGACACATATAACCTAAAATAAATAATTACTTTAGCATTAAGCAACTCATACACTCTTAAAAGAAAGTGTAAGAACCTTCTTATGAAGAACTATTTTTGGCTGTAAACCGTTCTTCCGCTGCTGTGTAGTTCTTTAGAGACTAAAAACGTTCATGTTATTATATCACATGTTCCTCAAGATGAGTGTTTTGGATTCTGGGTTCTTTAACACCACAGTTATATTGATGATTTTCCAAAAAAACTAAACATCTATGAGTCTGTATGCTGCTATCAGCTCAAGAACATTATTACAGAAGAGTCTCTCTCTCTCACTGTAATCTGTGCTTTAATGATAGTGTTAGTGAGATGAGAAGTGGACCTGCCGTCTCCAACCCCTCCCGTCTGTCATCCATAAAAACAGGCTCCTGTCTGTACTGCAGCCTGATTCCTCTCCACTGACACGCACATCAAAGTCAGGCCTCGGTTTATCACATATCAGGGCCCGGGGACAGTGGAAACAAGACGGGGACGGTCCTAACACTGAGCCTTACTGGAATATAGAAACCTACAATGCAATTACAGACAGATCAGTGACAGATAAGAGAGGAATGAGATCGGCCTGTTTGTTTGGCCTCTCGCTGAAAGAGAGAGACAGATAGAAATGAAGATATGATGAAAGAGTGTAAACAAATTATCTGCTCTTTGAACCTTTAAATGGGCTGAAGAGGGAAGAATATATACAGACTCAACTCTCTGAATGATTTTACTCTCATTACTTGGTCGTTTGAGAAGATGAATGGACAAATTATATAATTTCTCCATTTATTTTACATTATTACATCTTTGCAAGTTATTAAAAAGGAGGTCATTTCCTATTCAATAGTCATAATGAATAAAAAATTTGCAATGTTAATTTTACAACATAAAATACTCCGAAATACAAAAATTCTGGTTTTCAAGCAAGAACCCCACACACACACACATACACAGAGATAGCATAACTAAAAGGCAGAAATATTGACTGTATTTTTATATATTATGCCTTGTAGTATATATATATAGATATATACTACAAGGCATAATATTGACTGTTATTTTTGTGCTATTTTTCATATTTTATATGGTAATGTGCGCACCATTATAAGACGGTATCCATTTTAAACAACAAGAAACAAACAAAAAACACTTTTTGTTATTTTCAAAATAAACAAGTGCATAAAAAACTAAAAATAACAACCAACTCAAGAATCAGAACAAAATAAATAAAAAAGCAAGCAAGAAAATATCCAACATATAATAGATAAATAAATAAGAAACAAAAACGCCTTTTTTAAATACGTGTATAACAAACAAACAAAAAAAACAAGTAAATTAAAGAACAAGCACCAACCCAAGGAGAGCCAAACAAACAAATAAAAAGCAAACAAGAAATTATTCAACAAAATGAACACACATAAATAAACAAATCATTAAAAATAAATAAATAATAGAAACAAACAAAAACACTTTGTCGTTTATAAAATAAATGTATAGACAAAAATTTAACTAAGCAAACAAACAAACAACCCAAGAACAAAACAAAAAAAAAAATATACGCAAAGCCAAGAAAACTATCACACAAATGGCATGAATGAATGAATGAATAACTGAGAACGAAAAAAAAACGTTGAAATTTTAAATAAGGTGTATAAACAAAACAAACAAACAAAAACAAAACAAAAAAGCAACAAGCAACCAACCAAGAGCCAAACAAACAAATAAAAAGCAAGCAAGAAATTATTCAACAAAATAAACACACATAAATAAACAAATCATTACAAATAAATAAATAGAAACAAACAAAAACACTTTGTCGTTTATAAAATAAATGTATAAACAAAAATTTTACTAAGCAAACAAACAACCCAAGAACAAAACAAATTTTAAAAAAAATCAAGCAAGCAAGAAACTATCCAACACAATGAGCATGAATGAATGAATGAATAAATAAATAAATAAAAAACACATTTTCCAGGATCTAGTTTACAGGTGATAAATCTTCCAGTGAACCTCTGTATGCGTAAATCTCCTCCCTTGGCGCCGTCTTTCTGTTGTTTTTCTTCTTCTTCAATGCGCCCAAAAGGGATCAAACCCTTCAGATCCTTTAGAAACAATAATGGGACAATCTAAGGCTGTTTTATTTGCTCGTCTGATAATCAAAAGTGTCTGGCAGGCTTTGAAATCATGTATTCTTCAATAGTGGGCCTGATCAAGTTAATCTCGAGCAAGCCGCTGATAAACCAGATCAGCTATGCGTAATGATCCCGTTTGGGGGGGCCAACAGATCCAAGGGCCGGCAGTTATCTCCGTCAGTAGTTGGGTCTCTGCAGACTACTGTGTCCATACTCGTGTAGTGTTTCTAAAACAGCCCATTAACCTCTACCTGCCACTTCAAAAGAGCCGCCTGCTTTGATACCAATACCCGCTGAAAAGGGCATAAACAAGAGCTGAATTACCCACGTTTGCAGCCACTCACAGGAACATTAAGTGTCTATGAGAGAGACAGAGCGCTTGTGTTTGTGAGAGAGACATTTTCACAAAAAGTGAAACAACTGCAGTTTTGCTCTATTGGAATCAGAGAAACTGACAAGCAAACTAACAACAAATACACAAACTGGTTTTTCATAAATAAACATATAGGTTAACAATAATTTGTATTCTAAAGACACTATGAAAAAAAAGACCATGAAACATTTTTATCTTTTGTATTGGAATCAGTAAAACTAACTCTGAATGAATGAATAAATATAAAGATATAGGAAATAATTTTCTCATTTGACACTATGAAATGTTTGGGCTTCATTTTGTTGTGTTGCAACTGACTCGTATTAAAGAAATAATAATTAAAAAAATTATTTGGATGTCCTTTTGCAAGTTGTTGACATTTCTGTTCTAAAGAGATTATAATAAAGGGCTTTTGAAAACATAATTTTATTGTGCTGAAATAAATACATAAATAAATAAATTCTCATTTAACAAACGTTTGAGCTTCATTTTGTAGTGCTGGAACAAACAAACAATCAATCAGGCAATCCTTTTCTTGTTTTACGCTGAAATGTTTGAGCTTCATTGTGTGGTGTAGGAACTGTAAATGTATGAATGAACAAACAAACAAATCAAAACATTTTCAAGTAGTTGTTTTACGTGACCATTTCTGTTCTTCTGATAAGGGACTTACTTTTTTTTTTTGTGCATGCATGCATGTGTAAATAAATAAATAAAGGATGCATTTCTGTTCTCAAGATATCTTATAATAAAAGGACTAAAAAAGATCGAAATCTTAATTTTTTTATTCTGCAATGAGAAAGAAAGAAAGAAAGCTTTTAAGTCTAAAGTGGATTTAGCTCTGTAGACATTATGCGATGATGCTTTTGCACCATTTTAGTCAAATAACTAAAACTATTTCACTTTAGGGATTAGCAAACATTGCTCTCGATTATGAATTCCAAGCCTCTGTTTTCAACCTTGAACTTCCTCCATCACACTGTTCTAACGTGAACACATGAAATCACACACGCACACATGCACACCTCAGAGAGGAGACAGGATCAGAGATGGTTTTTAGGGAGGGGATTACATCTCCAGACTTACTGGTGCCAGGAGTTAATGGGTTCACTCAAGGCCGATTGAGACGTCTTCATTACCACACTTGTGAAAACTGAAGGGGTGGAGATCAGGACGTTTCCTTTGATCTGGGGCGAAGTGAATTGTAAATGAGCTGGGATTAGTCCTATAAATACTTGAGCCTCATACTGGAGGTGTCGATCAGTGAACCCAAAGCCATGCTTATCAGAACACAAACACACATCTGACTCACTCAGACACGGGACTTCAGCTTCGAACTCACCCTAAAGAAGAAGAACTGCACAACTGGCCTGTGTTATACTGGAGATCTGTCTTTCTTTGCTGGATTTGGACACAGCTGGTTCTCAAAGATGAAGGGGCATTTTTCCATCGAGTGGCTTTCTCAAAGCAGCCAGGCCTCGGCATCCACACTTCCCTCAAACTCTTGGGTCTCTCCCGGCCAGGACGTCCCGAGCACCTCTGCCTCTGAGAGCCTTCCTGGCTTCTACAGCAGATGGAGACCGGAAAACATGGAGGATCAGGAGCAACGTATGGAGCCAGCACAACCGGGAAACAGCTTGTTGTGTACATCTACACAAGATACCGAGCCCAATGACAACAATATCATCCAGCAACACACTCACGGTAAGAAACTGTTCCAATAATCCATGTTTACATTGTTGAAGAATGAAATACTGATCTAAAAGTACTATTGTTATTTTATTTTGTTCTTAATTTAATTATCAGTGAAATAGTATAAAATCTTTAACATCTTAAATATATATATATACTGGTAAGTGAAAAATAATGTCTCTAAAATACATTTTAATTGGTTAACAGAAATAGGAACATAGTAAAAGTTAAGTTTAAAAGTGTAAGTTTTGCCAACCCGGGATAAAGTACAGTTAAAATATTTTTTAAAATAGAAGGGTCTTTAAAGGTATATAATATTTAAAGTTAAATACACACTCTGAAATATATTGGTATTTTCTATTATTGAATTATAATAGATTAAAATAAATGATAATAGTAAAAATAGATTAAATAAACATAATAACAAAAGTTAAAAGTACTGTTGAATAATACAATAATAAATACATTTGTGTTAAACAAACTAATTCATTATTCATTAAGTATAAATCCATTTCAAGTAGTTTTATCCTATTTTTAAAATGGGCTTACGGCAAATATTTTTAAAAGTAATGCTTATAACAAAATTACAGATGCAAGAATTCTTTTATTTTACCTTTATGTCATATCTTTATTTATTTATTTATTTATTTATTCAGTTGAGCAATATCCATTTAAATGCAAATTTACAATATATTTCCTCTTTCTCCGTTATGTAGCTGTTGTTTTGTTACCTGACTTCATATTTGAATCTTTGTGCTCATTTGTCTTTGTTTTCTGTTAGCATCAGAGCCGGGTTTCAGCAGCAGCAGCAGCGCGGAGGAGGAGGAGACGTCAGGGTACGAGAGCGAGGGTGGCCCCTCTCTCTCACCTGGGGCCCCTGAAGAACCGGCGCCGTCGGTATCTCCCTCTACCGGCCGCAGACCCCGAACTGCGTTCACCGCAGAGCAGATCAACAGTCTGAGAGAGCCTTCAAGGAGAAACGCTTATCTCGGAGCCCAGGACAAAGCCGAGCTCTGCAAAAGGCTGAATCTGTCTGATAAACAGGTATGAGGTTGATTTATTGTATTTATTATAACTATTATTTTAAATGGGTTTAATAATGTGATTTAAGGCGACTGCGTGTTAGTTTTTTGTACCTTTTTTGTACGAAATCTCTGCGAATCATTTGTTTTGATCCAGTGATTCGGAGCATGTAGCAAACTGACAAAGTCAAGTGATTTCAGTGAAAGAGGCTTCGTTACGTCAAACTGTTTCGAAATTTGTAGTAGTATAAATTTGTAGACATTTTTGTTAACCCCTTAACTGTCACTGTCCCACCCGTGGGACGCTTGGCACTCTTTTTTGTTTTCCTTTTTCTCTATCAAATCTTTTAGAAATCATCATAAATCATATATCATTTGAAAGCTTATGTGAAACCATTTCGAAATCAGACATTGCGTTACCATGGAAATGGTACTGTAAAATCTTTTGGCAGTCTCCTTCGCCTTAGTGGGTGGAGTCAGGTGTCATATTACAAAATGCATTATGCTCTTTTACAATGAAAACTTTTTATAATCTTGACAAAAAAACATATCATTGGAAAGGTCAGTCTCAGGATTCAGTAAGTAATATTGACAGAGAAATCTAGACATTTATGACAGAAAAATGCATTTAAAAAAATTCAATGGAGTTTGGATGGCACCCGGTGGCTGTTTGTGGTATAACACCCTAAATAAAATCTCACAGGAACCTCAATTTATTTCATATCAACTTCAAATTTGGAACAAAACTTATTTAGACATAAGGCTTTAATTTTACACCAATTTTAGAGTAAAACCTGATATGTAAAATATTTATTATATATAAAATCAAATTAATAATGCATTTTTTTACAGTAAATTTAAACTACTATAACATTTTGATACTTAATTCCACTTTTGCGATAATTTGCTGATTTTCTTCTTTAAAAAGAGACCAACCTTATGTCTGTATTCCAAAGTGTTCATAAATTACAACAATTTAAGTTTGAATAGTGCAAGAGTAGTAATCTCTTATTGGACTGTTTAGCCAAGCCCTCCATAAAACAAACAAAACAATTGATAAACAAAATATAGCAAGTTTAAACAGACACGGCATATTTAATGGTATTCGTTGCTTTGTTAATTGCATTTCATATGTTATACTTATTGGGTTGGTAAAAGGTTTTTAATGCATGTTTGACCAGCAGGCGTCACTAACGTGTTGCGTTTCGAGCTCTTCGAAGCAGTGAATCTTTTTGCGAAGCAGTTAGATCAATTGATTTAAAGATTCGAATAGGTTCGTTTCTCCCATCACTGCCTTTAAATATCAGTTTCAAGATAGTACACTGACTTCTAAGAAGGCGAATGGCTTATCTGTCTTTTCCAAACGTCTGTTCTAGGAGCATGTTTTTTTTTAGGGACGATATATTGCGAAAAGTTCGGGCCCCCTGATCTGCACATTTTGCATGTCTCCCTTATTTTAACACACCTGACTGAGATCATCAACTCGTTAGGAGAGAGAGATCCATGAGCTGAACTAACGAGTTGATGATCTCAGTCAGGTGTGTTGCATGCAAAATGTGCAGACCAGGGGGGCCCCAGGACTGGAATTGAAAACCGCAACAAATGTGTAATTCCACTCTTTTAACCAAAGGGGGCGCCAAAAAATAGTGATTTAACTTGTGTTTATGTGTTCAATGTAAACTTATCCCATGTTTCTTTCCATTAGATCAGAAACTGGTTCCAGAACCGACGCATGAAGCTGAAACGGACCGTTCAGGACAGTCTGGCTCACGCCTGCCAGGCCAAGGTGGCCTCGCATATGATGCATTACTCCGATCTGCACAGTTTCCGTGCCGCTCCATATCCCAGCTACTATTCGGCGGTCCAGGAGACCCCGGCACCTTACGGCCCGGGATTTCACTACAGTCCTGCTACAGCCGGAGGCCTGCCGACCCTGCCTGTGGAGGCCCTGTATCAGTACAGCACCCTACAGAGCCTTCCTGTCCATCCCAGCAACCCTTCCATGATGAGTCCATACCAGCCCTATCACTCGCAGTACTACAACACACAGTGAGACGAGAGGCCGACAACAAAACATTCATTTCTGCCTGTTAAGCCTTGTGCTTTGTTTACATCGTTGCATTTGTGAATACAGGGTGAAGTGCAATAACAAATGTGATCTTTTTTTTTTTAAATCGTTTTGATGAATTATTTAAATATGTTTGTAAATCTCAAGAAAGTTCTATTTCGTTCATGTCTATGTGTACAAGAGGAGTGTATAAATAAATCATTTTCTATTTGATTACACCAAAGTGTAAGGTGCTTTATTACTGCCGTAAAATGAATACTTTTGAACGTTAATACTTATCATAGATGGATTAACTTGATCAAAAGTTACAGTAAAGACTCCAATTCTGTACAAGATTTGACATTTCTATTTATCAAACTGTTTTCAACATAAGATAATAATAATAAATGTTTCTTAAAGCAACAAATCAGCATATTAGAATGATTTCTGAAGGATCATGTGACATTGAATACTAGGAGTAATGAAGCTGAAAAGTCAGCTTTGCATCACAGTAATAAATGACATTTTAAAATATTCAAATATAGTGCAAATATTTACATTTATTATAGTTTATTGATTTTGATCAACCAGATGCAGCATTTTACTTTTTTCAGAAACATTAACAAGTCTTACTGACCTCAAATTATGTGGAGCCGAAACATAAACAATACTGTACTTAAGTATCATTTTGGGGATTTTGTACAACAAATATACTGACCTAAAACGGAACACTTTCAGCATGCTACTATCTATTGTTATTAAATAAACATTCAGTTACAGGGTTTCTGCAGGTTTTATGAAGTTAAGACTTTCTTTTTAAGAAAAGGAATAAACGGAAGGGAACACATCAATATGTTCTCTAAACGTAAATGTCTAGGGAGAACACAATGAGCTGCATTAGCAACACTTTGTCTAAAAATACAACTTCCAACATATCTCCTCTACTTCTTAATCATTTTACAGAAACAAATAACTTATGACTCAAATACCTCAGCTCGCAGCCACTAGAATACAGAAATGTATTTTACTGTAACTTCTGATCACATTGCAAAAATCTTAATCTAAAGATTCTTAAATGATGCATTTAACTGTGATGCAAAGTGACATAAGTAGTCCTGTTTTCTAAGAAATTGATCTAAATTTTATGATAAAAAGCATAAGTTCAGTTATGTTTAATTTCTCAGGAAACCAGACTTCATATCTGCATATTTTATATTTAAAGTACATGTATTTTGATTTAAAGATAGACTAAACACACACAAAAAGATCCTTTAATGCCGTGACTATGAAATTAAGACTTTCTGCTCCAACTTAAGACCTTTTAATTTGTGGAAGGGCAAATAAACCCGTATGGCCAGCTATTTGATAAACAAACGTTTAGTTAATTATCAACTATAATCAAATGAATAAAACTACTATAAAATCATCTGCTGATAAAGTTAATGTTAAAAAAAAATGGAAAAAGAAAGTTGCTTTAATACGTTTACCTAAGTGCTTAAAACCATATACTTTTGACTAATATTTTTACATCTTCAAGTATAATTTCTTTTTACGCTTGTTTATTTCAACATATATACAATGTAGCTAGGAAAATGTTAATATACATTTTACTCGCATAATCTCTTATGTGCGATCCGAGAATGACTATCAGGATTCATTTCAACAGATTTCCTGCAGCATTTAGCGGAGCATAAAGCTAATATGAAGAGTTTCTAGGCAATACGCGTCACAAAAAGGCAAAAACACTTAGAAAAAAAAATCTTTTAATGTATAAAACAGATTTTAAAATGCCAATAATGAAACCCAAACCTCACAAAACCCAGAAACTTTTCCTTAACCCAACTAAACACAAAAACCATGATTACCTCTTTTAGTTTTTCTTTCCTTTTTTTGTATTTTTTTCTTTCTTTTCCTCATTACCACCCACAACACGTAACACCCCCCTCCCCCATTAATTACCATGAATACAGTACGTCAAACTCTAAACATTGTTATGATAAACTACGCTTGCCAAACAAATGCGGAAACATAACAAAAGCAACTGCTCTCTCTCAATGCCGATTGCCGTGTTCTATACAAAGACAGAATCGACCATCAATGCATCTTATACGGTTTTCTGCTGGCCCTTCTTTCCAATCAGTGACTTGTGGATGTGTGGAATCACACCTGTAGGGAAAGAAACAAAGACATGCCATTAAAATAATATCAGCCCTAAAAATATCCTTTCACAGCAAAGCTACATATTTAATGCAATACACCTTAAATAAATAAATCAGGAGTTGAAAAACTCACCTCCACCAGCAATAGTAGCTTTGATAAGCGAGTCCAACTCCTCATCACCTCGGATGGCCAACTGTAAATGCCTTGGAGTAATACGCTTCACCTTCAGATCCTTGGAGGCATTAACCAGCCACCCACCCCCCCCCCCCCCCCCGCCCCCCCACCCTCCCAAACTGCGAATAAGATGACACATCGGGTTTGAACGAGTTGCTCTGGTTAGAGAGGACTCACAGTAAGAGAAATCCCAGCCAGCCAAAAATCTGCCACTATGACATCCAGCAGGCTTGTTTAAACCGTGCCAAAATAAAATCATTACCTCAGCAGTCAGGTACTCCAAGATAGCCGCGCTGTACACTGCCGCTGTAGCTCCGACACGACCATGGCTGGTAGTTCGGGTCTTCAGGTGCCTGTGGATACGACCTACAGGGAACTGAAACATAAAAACCAATGAACACTCAATATCACTCAGTTAAACTCAACAGCAGTTCATTTGTTTTAATCTGGCAGAGGAGTATGTACCTGCAGACCAGCTCTTTGTGATCTGGAGACGGCTTTTGTCTTGGCTTTTCCGCTGTCCTTTCCAGCTTTTCCTCCTGCCTGCAGAAGCACAAGAAACCAGGATTATTGAGAAGTCTCATTGAGGAGGAAGATTAGAAATCTCTGGTGTGAGCTTTACACTGAGGAAAGTAGCAGTGAAACTAGTTTTACTCTGAAATTGCTAGTACATGTCACATAATTACAAAAAAAATTTATCTCGCACCTGTAACACTAATTAAACGCTATACCTTCGATTTGTATTTATTTTTGTAGACTTGCAGGTGATTTTGAATAATAAAGTGATTTTAAAAACCGCCCAAAAATGACTCGTGATACCTTTGCATTCTTAGCATTTAAACAAAAGTACAAATAAATCAAAGTAAACTCAAAATTGAGCTTAATTTGAGATTTTTCAGCGTGTCCAAACAACATTTCGACGAGTTGGCTCTTATTTCTAAACATTACGTTACCTCTAGTCTATTAATTTAAGATATTGCCATACCCCATCAATCCTATTAAATGCACACATGCATATTTTTGGCTATTTGATTCGTTTTGGCTAAATAATGCACCAAATTCACTTTAATCCACGCTCGGCGCTCTTTTCCAAGAACACTGCAAAGCCACAAACACCGCGAGCTTATTAAAAGCCATCACGTGCACAGAACTAAAGCACGGCACCTTTACAATTCATACAAACCATAACCGTCCGAGCTAGGCTTTATTTGAGAAATTAGACAATTAAAACTTGCTTTACCATGTCGTCAGACGAGCTTCTTCTCCTTTCGCACAAAACGGAGGGAAAACACAATGATGCCCACTTCAGCGTTTAGCGCGGTACGTTCCAGCGTGATAACCAATGAGCGAGCGACGTCTTGGTTTGAAACGTCGGTTTCGTCCAATCACAGAGCTTCTCTATATGTGGGTGGGTTGTTTTAGTTCTCTTTTTTCTTGTTACATCATTCATTACCAAAAAAAAATGAAGTATTTTTTTATTGAGATGTGATTGGGAATGTTTCGATTAGAGTACAATCTAGTATAGACTCATAAGTGCTATGTTATCGTGTATTCCGCTGTAAAAGCTACAATGCATAATAAATCAGTTGTGTTATTTTAGGTCTCTTTCTGTTCAGCTTCCTCTTTTCAACACGTCTAAAACTAAAAGTGTCTTTGTGAGTCCCTTTTTCATTTTGCATGCGCTTATATCTGTTTGTGACGATGAGATGACCTTAGCTAGGCCTATATATATAAGACAGCTACATAAAACAAGCAGGATTTTGAACAAAATTGAGCAAGCACGATTTTAATGGATTGTCGTAGTTCTGCATTTAATGTGTATATCATAGAATGGCTCCTCTTCTTCGTCTCTATTTTTATTTCTTTCAAGTCATCTTTCACTCGTTCACAGGATGATGTGTTTTATGTTTTGGGGATTTGTCTTTAAAAACTGTTAAATGCTCAAAAAAGCGAGTTTCTTTTACCTGGCCATGCTCTAAAAAAAATAATAATTTTGCCTCACCGCCAGACTCCTTAACTGAACTAATGCGCATGCGCGATCGTTTGCCGCCTTTTTGTTGTTGTTTCTGAAGATTGACCTGCAAATGAATGAATTACCACAACAATAACGAGAAACGTAAGTAAAACAATAGAATCAAAACCTGATTATCATATGATTAAAAGCCTATGTTCCTCAATTAAAATATGATTGCCATAGCCGTTGTCATGAAAATACCACCCAAAAGTGACAATTCACCCACCCTCGACTATTCAAATCTATTGGCTTCATTTAGTAGCTGTCTCAAGTTAAAAGTAACTCATTTTGGCAAATTTTCCCTCTTTTCTCTCGTTTTTGGCCCGTCTGTGAGTTTTTACTTCACTTTACTCCTATTTAGTAAGTGTAGGCTATCTTGTTATTTTGTCCTGAAGTACTATCTATTGATTTACCTTTTGAAAATTTGTTGTTAATAATTAAAAATAATAAATAAAACGATAAACGTTAATAAAGTGTCGGTTGTGCTTGCACAGGAGGGTGTCTTTTCTTTTTATTTGTCGACAGTGGAGGGCGTAATAGTCCACATTTATTCTTTTCCGTCTTGATTGATTATTTTACAGTGTGGTACAGTTACAGTAGGCTAGCTATCGATTAATAAACTTATTTAATTAAAAGAAAGGGATTCAGTCATGTAATCAAAAATCCACATAAGCAGCCTTTAACAGTTTATGCATTCTTTGTGTATGACTTATGATGCCTAGCAATTTTTTTTATTATGATTGTAAAAAAAAAAATTCATTTTTATGTTTACATGAAGGTTTCCCAAAAATAAAGTTAACAAAAAAAAAGTTAACAAATAGATTATGCATTCTTGGATCTGTTCTTGGCTGTTGACAGACTTAGTGTATGTGAAACATAAAAAACGATAAATAATCATACTAATACTAATAAATAATACTACTAAAATAAAATCTGTAGTATATTTCACTACTTAAACTTTTCACTTAAAAATATAATTAGTAATTTGATATTATAGCGTTTTATCCCTGACCGTTGGACTGCATGTCTATTAAGATTCAAGAGTAGTTTTGCAGTGACTTTGGTACACAGATGTGCAAACAAACGCAGTGAACATGGCATGAGGTTTGATGTAGTTATGAAGCTAATAGGCTACTTCTGTTAAAATTTCTCATAGGTGAATAATTATAGTGATTTTTAAAAAAAACGTAGAAACACCTTTTGAGATATCAATTAAATATGTTTTGCTCATCTAATGATTTAGTTTTCATTAATTGTAAAATACTATAATTATGCTATATTTATTATAGGCCAAATTAATTCTCAGTTTCACAGTTATTTTTTTTTATTGGAATGCCAATATTAGGAACTGTGTTGGACAGAGCAATAATTAAAACAATTTGCAATCATTTAAGTCTTATTCAACCCAACCCGGGTTGTTCAACCAGTTACACACGGATTAGTGTATCACCTTCTACAATTAAAGAGTGATAATTATTCATGTGCGTGCTTTTCATAATCACTTTCACAACACTTTTTTTTTGTACACTCTTAAAAATAAGGTCTTTCAAGGGTCTTCAAGCGAATGCCTAGAAAACCATTTTTGGGTTCCGCAAAGAACCATTCAGTCCAGTTCTTTAAAGAACGAAAAAAAAAAAAAAACCAAAGCATCTCTTTCTTACCTTTTTATACATCTGAGAACCATCTTTCGCCCCCAAAGACCTTTGTACTGAAACATAAAGTTATCTTCAGATGTGACAGGTTCTTTATGGAACCATTTGACAAAAAGGTTCTTCTACACTCTTAAAAATAAAGGTGCTTCAAAAGGTTCTTCAAGCAATGCCATAGAAGAACCATTTTTGGTTCCACAAAGAACCATTCAGTTAAAGGTTCTTTAAAGAACCATCTCTTTCTTACCTTTTTATAATCTGAAGAACCTTCTTTCGCCCCAAAGAACCTTTTGTGAAACAGAAAGGTTCTTCAGATGTTAAAGGTTCTTTATG
This sequence comes from Sinocyclocheilus anophthalmus, assembly GCA_018155175.1. Lineage (NCBI taxonomy): Eukaryota > Metazoa > Chordata > Actinopteri > Cypriniformes > Cyprinidae > Sinocyclocheilus > Sinocyclocheilus anophthalmus. Next base: position 86,164 of record JADLZN010004791.1, read on the forward strand.
GAACCATTTAGACAAAAAGGTTCTTCTATGGCATCGTGAAGCACCTTTATTTTTAAGAGATTATTTGCTGAATAATTAACATTAAAAAATATAACGAAATGTTACAAACATGGTGTTCACATTTTCTGAAAGAAAAACAAACAAACAAACAAACAAACAAAAAAAAGACGACAAGGAGGGTATACATCAGTCATCACATTAGAAAAGAGGAGTTTAGTTCTTTGAGCGTATCCATAGTTCTTGTTGCTTTCCGATTTGAAAGACCTTGAAGAGTTTCAAAATAAATCCTCAAGTCAACTTTGAAGTGGGAGATATCTTTCTGACCATTTACATTTGTGTATATAAAACTTACTTTATAAGTCCAAATCAATTTCCAATTGATATTCTCAAAATGGTGTTTCCAGAAGTACTTACATCGAAATGCTGCAGGGCAACGAATCAAACATCTAAAAATGTATTATTACATTTTCTCTCTTTGATATCAATACCGTTTAATAAGATCTCTTTTTTAAATTCACTGAAGCCCTTTAAAAGCCTCACAAATCCTGCTGGTATTGCATCAACTACAATACTGTATTCACGCGGAGGTATTGGAATACCAAATTTCTCTAAAAATTCAGTATATGTAAGTAAATATCCGTCATTGTTTATCAATTGTGAGACCATTAGAATATAATTTTTAACCCAATTAGTATAGAAAATTGATTTGTTCTTATATTTAATATATTTATTGTTCCAAATGATCTGCCTATGGGGAGAAAAATTATGTTTGTATATAAGAATCCGATATAAAAGAGCCTGTCTATGAAAATTAGATAACTTAATGGGGAGTTTGTTGACCTCCAACTTTTTCAAAAATAAGATTTGGAATGATATACCATATCTCATCTTTATGTTTAATATAATGTTTAAGCCAGTTCAACTTGAAAATTGTATTAGACGTAACAAAATCAAGCACATTCAAACCTCCTTGATTATATGAATTACATAAATTATTTTTATTTAAATAGTGAGGCTTGTTTTTCCATATTAAATTAAATAGAGTTGAATCAGTTTTTTTAAGAAAAGATTTTGGTACATCTAACACGTTAGCACGATAGACTAAATGAGATAACCCCTCGGTTTTGGACAAAAGAATCCTACCTTTGAGTGACAAATCACTCATGAGCCACATATCAAATTTCTTTTTAATTTTCAACATACACTCTTAAAAATAAAGGTGCTTCACGATGCCATAGAAGAACCTTTTTGTCTAATGGTTTCTATAAAGAGCCTTTAACATCTGAAGAACCTTTCTATTTCACAAAATGTTCTTTGTGGCGAGAGAAGGTTCTTCAGATTACAAAAAGGTAAGAAAGAGATGTTATTTAAAGAACCTTTGACTGAATGGCTCTTTTTGGAACCAAAAATTTTTCTTCTATGGCATCGCTTGAAGAACCCTTTTGAAGCACCTTTATTAGTTCAATATTGTAGGGGAATGGAAATAGATTGTCTCTGTTTACTGATCTTTGCAAATCTAATACCAAGATAAGTTTTATTGTACTTCCTCTCTATTGGAATACCTTTCAAATTGGGTACAAGGAATACCATTGCGTTTAGTGGAAAAAGGGTAAGAAAAAAGAAAAACAAAAATAAACAAATTGTTTTTACATTTTTTAATGTTTAAAAATAAACCTGACACTTCAGAAAATATATTAAGGCACTCTATAGTTTTCTTAACCTGTGATATATCTTTCAAAAAGATAGCTGTATCATCAGCAAGCTGATTTAATTTCTCTCTCCCTAATTCTGATGCCTTGAAAATAATCATTATGCAAATGTATTTAGCATAATTAAAAAATAAATGTTTTACAGTATCAAAGGCTTTATATATATATGTAACTGTTATGTAAACCTTATAATCAATTAAATCTAAGATTAATCTAATATCATTGCTAATATGTCATCCTTGCATAAAGCCTTGACTGATTGGATCTAAACATAACTTTATTCTTTGTGCAAAAATGTGAGCCAACAATTTTGCATCAGTATAATGTTATAGGCCTCCAGATGTCAAGAAGCTTTAGGTAACAATGTAATTAGGCCTTGATGGGGGGAGCTTACATATAGCTTCCTTAAAAACCAATAACAAAAATTCAGAAATGTAATCTTGGAATACTTTATAAAATTCACCTGTTAAGCCATCATTCCCCGGGGATTTATCGTCTTTTAACTTGCTAATGTTCTTTTTTAATTCTTCTAAGGATATATCTTGATCACAAACTTCTTTCTGTGTTTCATCAATACCTTGTGCAACATTGTTTATGTGAGAAAGAAAATTTGATCAAATCAATGGTAAATGCAATAAAGTAACGCCTGGGGAGTGTGTTCAGACTACAGCTAATTTCCAGGTATACAAGAGAAATATCACTTAACCACAAACAAACATACAGACATTGTTGGTGGGGATGCTTCATGGAATAGTCGGCGAGTGAAACTTAGAAGCATAGGAGATCACACAGTGGATATTCACATTGTAGGTAATATCTGTAATTCACAACACTCAAGAGAACAACTACTACGAATACATAAATATTGTAATAGTCTCCACCAAATCCAATAACGCGACGTCATATAAATGAGATATTGACCCATTCATCACCCTGTTAACTCACCATCCCATTTCCCTCCTAGGACACGCAAGACGTCCCCAGTACCAACAGTTTCGATGATAGGTCAGTGATAGAAATACGCAGATTCAGCAAATATACGAAATCCTTAAATCCAACCACGCGAGCAATCTGTCGAAGCTCTAGCCACTGGCACCATCACCTTTGAGAGTAATACTCTCCAACCGCCATAAAATGGTGAAGTGACATGGACGTAACAGCTACGAGCCAGTTTACGAGCGGAGAGAATGGGGAAGATATAGGAAACAGAGACTAAGTCCAAGACCATGGAAATTCAGTAAATCTGTTACCAGAGATGCTGAACCTGGCATACCTCTATGTGTACAGCATACAAAGATCACCAAAGGTGTGCACTAAACTATACACCGTAGAGACATAAGACTGTTGTGCTAACAAAGTTTGTATGGGCTACTGGGTACAGTACCTACTGTCACTTGGTCAATTGAGGCAGTTTAGTTTAAAAGGAGATGAATTTCAGATGACAACACCTAACTATAATGATCATATTTATTGATACAAACCTGTGAGCTAACCAAATAGAAAAGGATACGCATTCACTAGATATACAACAGTAGGATAATGATAATTCGATTGGTTCAGCAAATAAACAATGTGGGTGCATGTACCCAATTGTAATTCGGATCACATGAAACTACGGATGTGATGTGGTGATTATTGTTTAAGTGTGGGGAGGTGTAATCATGCATCGATATTGTCTTTTTCTGTTACTCAGTTTTAGTTTGAATAAGGTCATGGCAAGAACATGAACAAAACGGTCGGGTATCGGGTCCTTTTAATATGTGATTAAACAATTGGTATCATAATGTTTATGGCTAAATGTGTGTAATAGTTTCAATATTTAATTGCAGTCATCTTTGTGTTTAGTGGGGTGGGTACGATCGCATAGTTACTCGGAGATGGTAGTACTAGTCTGGGGTGTAGTGGAAGCCAAAAAATTCCTCGTATGCGCGCATTGCTACAGCTCTTGCTACGTCCTGATTTAAAAAAACAGATGGATGATTTATTGTTCTCCTTCAAGCCCTGAGCTGAGAGCTCAGAAGCAGGAATGCGGCTGCCAGGAGGGACAGTACTCTCCATGCGCCATGGGCGGATAGACCGCCCTCGCGTCTCGAAACCGAATGCAAGTGCGCGGTGGACCATTGGTGACCCCGCGAGACAATCGCGATCACAACAATGGTGTGTGGGGTGCAGGGGAATGTGGGGCCGAATAAGCATGCGGCGCTGAGGCGTGCCTGACAATGCAGGGGGTAGGAGCAGGGCCCAGAGGGGAGACTTTTCAGTCTGAGGTAGAAGTTGGCTGGGAGGTATCTGAGATGGCGATGGAGACAGCGGGACGAAGCGGCAAATAGGACACTCCACACTTCAGGAGCGAAGAGCCACCGGGGAGAAAACGAAATAATGGAGCGAATCGGCAGCGCTGGACACCAGAGACAAAGGAGAAAGGGGGGAAGCGCTTCTACCTGGATGTCAAGCAGAACGCGAAGGGCCGCTTCATTAAGATAGCGGAGGTGGGCGCCGGGGGCTCCAAGAGCCGCCTGACTCTTTCCATGTCCGTGGCGGCCGAGTTCCGCGACTACCTCGGGGATTTCATCGAGCATTACGCCCAGCTGGGGCCGAGCAGCCCGGAGCAGATCGCGCAGTCGTCTGCCGGCGATGACGGAGGCCCGCGGCGGGCGTTGAAGAGCGAGTTCTTGGTACGCGAGAACCGCAAATACTACCTCGACTTGAAGGAGAACCAGCGCGGGAGGTTCCTGCGCATCCGCCAGACCGTCAACCGAGGTCCCGGCTTCGGCGGAGGCGGAGGAGGGGCCGGTCCCGGCGGCAGCGTGCAGACCGGCCAAACCATCGCGCTGCCGGCGCAGGGCTTGATCGAGTTCCGAGACGCGCTCGCCAAGCTCATCGACGACTACGGCGGGGAGGACGAGGAGCTTAGTGGGGGGCCCGGGGCCGCGGGGGGCTACGGCGAGCTCCCCGAGGGCACCTCCATCATGGTGGACTCCAAGAGGTTCTTCTTCGACGTGGGCTCCAACAAGTACGGCGTGTTCCTGAGGGTCAGCGAGGTCAAGCCCAGTTACAGGAACTCCATCACCATCCCCTTCAAGGCCTGGGGGAAGTTCGGAGGAGCCTTCTGCCGCTACGCCGAGGAGATGAAGGAGATCCAGGAGAGACAACGGGATAAGATGTACGAGAGGAGAGAGGAGTCCGAGGGCGAGGACGTGGATGACGACTGACCCCAGGAGATGTGTGAAACAATAAGTGCATGAACTGAACTCAAATAGCCTACTAAAATATTCATCGGACAGAAAAATAGATCTGTGAAGTTTCTATGTGGTAAGGGTCTGGAGAGGGGGGTCATCTTAAGTTTGAAGCCTTGGGGCAAAGGATATCTCATGGGGTCTGATTTATTCCTGATGCTGCCTTGTCCTGTGAAACCAGCAAGTGTAATTGTCTTAGCTCACAATTAAACTTTTGTTACATCAACGCCAAGGCTGCTGAATTTCCAAAGCGGCACGTATATGATAAAACCAGGCTATATATAGCGTCACTGGTCTTCATGGTGTGTTTCCTACCAAGGCAGCATGGGACTTTCTAAACGTATATCAGAAGTTTTGTTCCCAGATTATTTTTTCCCTTTTATAGACAGATGTTCCCCAAGATGTTCCCTTTTTTGTTCTTGCATCAACATGACTTTTATGGTTTGGTCAATTTGATTGGGCATTGAAAGGTTTTAAATTCAGATTTGGAGCATTTTGACCCCCTGGTTTTGAGTTTGTGTGTCTCGGCTGTTCATGGCGAGACATTTTAAAGTCATAATCTGACTTTATTACAGGCATTATTGATGAAAATGTTTGCTTTGCGCACATCCTTCCACTGGTGCTATAAAGTGATGGTGATATATTTTGGTTTTGGGGTCAACATACAAAAAGCTTAGTCTTTTTCCGACTTGGGTCCAAGTCCCCTCTGAATATTTAAGGACAGATTGCTTAAGTCAATAGATGCGTGATATTAGTTAATAGAAAGGACAGAGCTATGTGGGCGAGTGTATTTTCACCCCATCCCCTTTTGCGTTGTCTTTTTTATTTATGTGAGATTGTTCTTTATCAGAGAATACGTAAACAAACCAGCATATTTTTGAATACACAAAGTAAAAATTATATATAAACTACAGAATAATTAAAGCTCAAGAAGCTAATTTTGTAAAAAAGAGAAATAAGCTGGGATTGGAAGACTGTCCAGTGTATTTGTTTTGTGGAAGACTAGATTAGCCTTGCGAAACGTCACCCTCCCAAGCTCCTCCCACAACCTTTTTGAGTTTACAGCACGCACTTCATTACGTTTTCTTTCTACGCGATTAATATCAAACATCTTTCCAGTGGTCTCCCCATTTCTGTGCATGCCCGTCCCGCATTTGCCTTTTTATTTAATTTATTGCTTTCTCTTGCGTAGTATCTGCAGCTATATTAATGCAAGATTTTTGTTTAGCCTTTCACCAAAAATATTATAAAAATAACCAAGTAGACCAGTGGGTTATGATGGAGAAAGATTGTTAACGACGTCAAACACATTTCATCCATGCACTTTAGCAAAAACACAAAATCCGATATGCTTGCATCCACGGCGAAGAATTGAACAACCTTTTTTTTATTATTTGGGAGCAACAGAGTTTTGTGCTGATTTGTAAAGCCTCCTTTGACCTGTTTCGTGTTAAATGGCAGCTGTCGAAGTCATGTGTACTGCTGTAATCCTTCCTAAAACGCAAAACGGACGAATCACATCCCGTGTTATGAAATATTTTCACACACTCTTATCTGTCTGATCGGATGCCAATCTCTGCGCTCGTTCTCTGTTCTTCCATGATTGCAGCAGCTGTTTCTCCTCAACAGTGCGCTGACTTAGCAGGCCAGCTATTTTAATGCGAGAAGCATGAACAGAGTGAGCATTCCTGCCATGGCGGCCGTGGATTGAGCTGTGCCGTTTGCTCTGTAGTGCGGCGAGGCACAAGGGCCCGATTGTTGAGTCGTTTGCACGCCACTGCAAATGTTATTACATCAGCAGACCGTATAGTGGAGAAAAACCCGTCGTTTGACATCGCAGAATTGAGTGTTTTCTGTGCAACCTTAAAAAACAGGCCCCGATTTGGCAGCCGAGCCTAAACGGCAATAGAAAGCATGACACAGCAGCTGTTGGCAGGGCATTCTTGTGTTTACCCCCCCTCCTCAGCTGCTGTTCGGGTTGCTCTGCTAAACTGAGCATTTGTAGACGGGAGGCACCTTTCGGGACTCGAGGGGGGCTGAGTTGGCTTTACAACACGACTCGCTGCTCACTTTAGGAAGGAGATTTGCCGTGTTTTTAGCACTTTGTGGTTACGCTGGTGTGTCTAAATCAGCAGCGTTTGTGCATTCATTTTGAGTGCATGTCCCATCAGTACTAATAGTGAATGTGTCATGTGGAAAAACTGAGACTAATTGTTTCAAACATGCAAATGACAACAAAAAGCCATTTGAAAGCATTTTTTCTTCACTTTGAGGGGCTGATGCATTAAAACCCTCTAGGCTGCTAAGCTTCAAAGTGGAGTTGAATATCGCAGCACTTTTTTCGTTCGTTTAAAAAAATATGGAATCGGGCACAAATCTCTCGCAGAACACCAGAAATTGACTTTCTTTTTGACTGAACTTGGCTGTGTTTATTTCAGATGTATTATATATATATAAATATATATGTGCTGTAAACGTTTGTGTTTTGTTTCCGCCTTATTGTCACTAAACAAACAAAAAAAAGGGACAGGAAGCAATACTCATCCAGAGGGATGGGATTATGAGTTCATTTCCTGTCAGGCTCTTCGCCGACTCTCACAATTGGCCGATTTGTCGTCCTGTTTCCTGAGGTTGGGATTTGTGCAAAGTTGTGTGGGGCGTCTGCATACTTTTCGAATGAACAATACCTCTGTACCATTGTACGAAAGATTGGAAAACTTCTGAAAGAATGTTCTGTTATTCAGGTGACTCACCCGAGCTCTTAACAGCATCCATGTGTCGACCACGTTTTCCCGATCGTACGCACAAGGGCAGCAATTCATAGAACAATCTTTATAGAAAGGTAGCTATTTTTCCACTATCTTATGTGTTCAGCAGAGATTTTAACGTCGGAATGCCCTCGTCTGGTTTAAACTCAGGTTCTTGGCATTCTCCATATATATATATTTGCTCGATTCATTTTCTATCTGTTACTTGATACTGAAGTTACAGAGCTAGTTCATGGCTACTGCAGGACACTGTCAAGAGCTCAGGTCTCAGATACTCAAAGTATCTCCACCCATCCCATCATATCCCACCCCCATACTAGACTGCCTCTATCAGAACGGGCGGTCTTCCATTTTTCCCATGGCTAAACCTTTTTTTGAAGTCTATATTTAGATTTTAAGTCTATATTTAGAAATTTCTAGGTATGGTTGTACCGAATAAAGGAAACTATAATTGATGGAAAGCACACTTAACTGACTGGCGTTGGTTTTTTCATGTCATTTTTTTCAAGTCAGTGTTATTTTAGTATTATTTATGTACTGTTATAGTATTTATTCATATTTTCAATTAGCTTTTATTTGTATATTTTTTTGTTTTTTTTTTTGGTTATTAAATTTTTTTTTTTTTTTATATATATATATATATAATATATATAATATATATATATATATAAAAAAAAATTTTTTTTTTTTTTTTTTTTATTTTTATTTTTATTTTATTTTTTTTATTTATTTTTATTTTTTATTTAAATTTTTTTTTATTTTTATTTGAGTTTTAGTTTTTATTTATTTCCAGTTAGTGATTTTAGTGTTTCAGAGGCAACATTTGTCATTTTTGTTTCATTTAGTGTTTTCATCATATGTTTATACTTTCAGCTTTTATTTACATCAAGATATTTGTAATGATTTGGTTAAGTGAAACCCTATATCACATAAACAATCAAACCTATTTACTTTCTTAAAGTAGATAAATCCATTTGTCTTCTAATAATAATCTTTAATCAAAATGTAATGGCTTTTGTTTCAGTGTCCCGCCTCTGAAATGACAGTCCTTTTTGGATGACGACATGAATCCCTATTATTTTTCAGCTGCTCTGCTCCAATCATCTCCATTCCGGTATGTGAGGCCCACTTTTCATGATTCACTCAGTTGCTGATGGTTAAAATCTTGTTGAACTCTGAAATGGATTATATATATATAAAGTTTATTACACTTTAATCTAAAATCAATCCTTTTTCCTTTTTGGTACAAGTTTGGTGTGCTTATGTAGCATTCACAAATATCTTTTTTTTTTTTTTTAAAAGAAAAAACAGCTTTACTTCTGAATAACCTTCCTTGGTTAATGTCCACACAGACTTTGGGTGAATATTAACACATTAACTATAGCTCTTCAGCTGGTGTTTGTCTAATATCTTGCAAATAGTTAATGCAGTAATTAATTGCAATTTAATGTCAGCTAATGTAATAATAAAAGTTACTGTTACTGCAATAAAAGCAAATAACTGTAGATTTTGGGTTACATTTTTGTTTTTGAAGGTGAAATAGACTTTCAGCCACTAAAGCCATTCCACTGTACGTTATTTCTTTTAAGTGAAATATCTTTTTTTATTGTTAATATGCCACTATATACTGTTCAAACATTTTGGGTGTCAGTAAGTCTCTTCTCAAAGTACGGTAATTTGTGAATATTATTACAATTTAAAATAACAGTTTTATATTTTAATACACTTTAAAATATAATTTTTTTTCTGTGATGCAAAGCTGAATTTTCCAGCATCATTACTCCGTCTTCAGTGTCACATGATCCTTCAGAAATCAGTTCTAATATGCTGATTTACTGCTGAAGAATTTTCTTATTGTTTCAATGTTGAAAACAGTTGTGCTGCTAATATTCGTGGAAACTGTGATGCATTTTTTCAAGGATTCCTTCAAAGAATAGCATCTAAACTTAAACGAGACATCTTCGTAACATTGTCTTACTGTCCCTTTTGCCAAATTTAAATTCCGTGCTGATAAAAGTTATAAAAAATACATCTTACTAACCCCAAACTTTTGAGTGTTAAGTAAAAGTAAAATTTACGTGACTTGCATAACCTAAAAAGTGAGTCAGTGCGTGATAAGGTATGTTGTAACGATGATGTAAAAATTGCAGTGTGACAATATGTAATTTACCTACATTGCAGCATCTCCAGCCACACAGATGCCTGCGGCCCATTTGGTGAACGTCACTGTCATCACAGTCATTCTCACAGGAGCCCAGGGGAATGTAAGTCACCCTCTTTAAAGACTACAGGGGATACCAGGTACGAATATGCGCCGTGTCCCGACTGACGCTTAGAAAGTGGCCCCGCCGCACCCGTGGAATTAGACCGACAGGGTGGCACTGCAGACCGGGACGCAATGCCACGCTGAGGTCTCTGCCAGATCAGGCCCGGATTATTTGAAATGCACTGAGCTCCTGCTGTGATCACACGAGCATTCATTGATCACGAAGAGTCGGCGCTGTCTCTAAGCATTAAATGTGGACCAAATTTAGACCCGCAACTGGACGGTCCGTCATTATTCTGATTTAGGTCAGGGTGGGTGGGGGTCATATGACGTCATAAGAGCAAAAAGCCATAATATTCAAATTTTCGGGCTTAGGTTTTTCTCTGAATGAATAAAATGCAAATATGACTTGTTGGCAAGACTTTATGGTGGTGCATAGTTAAACTACTTTGTCCTGTTCAAGATTAATAATGCTTTTGACTTATGATTACGTTGATGATTCAAATGTAATTATTCGTTTAGCAGACACTTTTATCCAAGCTAATTTGATGGTACAGCTCACAGGAAAACAAGCTGAATTTTTTTTAGGTTAATTAATAATGAGTTTATTATTAAGTGTTATTCATTGGTATACTATTTATTTTAATTTTTCATATTTTGTTATTTTGTATTTTTATTTAATTTGATATCTTCTGTTATTAGCTTGTGTCTATACAGCTTTGATTAAGTTTTAGTTTTTAGATGATTTAGTTTTAGTTACTTTATGTAAGAAATGTTGTAAGAGATGCTGCCAGGCAACTGGCTGAAAATATATTTATTTCAATTCATGTTTATTTTATTTCAATTAACCAGCTGAGATGTAATGATTTAAAGTTTATTTAAAGTAATTATTCATTTTATTTATTTATTTATTAGTTGTGGCAACTATCTCAACTAAGATTTTTTTTTGGTTTAATTAATTGATTCAATATATTCGTTATGAAAATTGATGGTTTTTATAAATTCAGTTATTATTTTTGTCTTGTGGAGTACATGTAAACATCTGTTATGTAAAATTGCTTATTCAGGACAGTACAAAATAAAAAAAATAACATGGCATTTTCATGATCCCTCTTATTTTGTTTCAATTATTAACATTTTGCATATTCTGCAAGTGGTTATGTAAACTTATGAGCACAACTGTATACATATATTTTATTTCAGAGCAGCACACACCGTTTGACTCTGTAATGAACTGCTGCCTTTGGCAACCAGCTCGAGTTCCCTGGTGAGAAGTGAACTCACGAGCAGATAAGAGGACAGCGTAAAGAGGAGGAGGGAGGGGGCGTTACGTGATGGGGATTCTGCGGTCGCAGGAAGAAACGCTGATCCCAGCGTGCTGCTGGGCTGGCAGGCTATATTTAGCTGGTGTTGCCATGTGCCCGGAATGTGAGACATACATTCTGCAGCGTGCGCATGTGAGCGTGCAAACGGCCGGGGGGAGGATGGCGCGTGCACAAATATTACACACTTCTTCTCACATAATTTTAAATAAACGCCTCCGATATAGATGGAGCCATATTATGAATGTCAATCCTTTGAAAATAATAATGCAAAAACACAAAAATTGCATGTTTGCACTCTTGTTTTTTTATGCAATCGGCGGCTCAGACAACACAGAATGACCTGAAACATCTTTTATGACACTCTGCCTTTTGTATGCATGGGTTCAGCTTGTGCAATTCAATGCAGCTTCTGTGTGAAATAGGAATCGGGTTGTTTCACCAGATACTTACAATGGAGGGCGGTGTGTGGGAGGAATCCTTTTACATTTGGGATAAACACCCTGTTTGGCATGTGATTTTAAAGCTTGGCTCATGAAACCACAGAACCTTTTGATGCAGTCATCTGAGCTGTAAATACTAATTGACTAATTGACATTTATAATAATATGTGATAAGATTTGCCTTTAAAGGAATAGCTCACCAAAAATGAACATTTGCTGAAAAATGAAATTAAATGAAAAATGAAAATGTACTCACCTCAGGTCATCCAAGATTAGACAGTTTTTTGTTTCTTCATCAGAACAGATTTTGAGAAATTAAGTATTACGTCACTTGCTCACCAATGGATGTTCTGCAGTGAATGGGTGCCGTCAGAATGAGATCCAAACAGCTGATAAAAACATCACAAAAAATCCACAGCACTCCAGTCCATCAGTTAAAGTCTTATGAAGAAGCACATTTTTTTAACTTCAAACTATTGCTTCTAGCTAAAATATGAGTCCTCTATCTATTATATTGCTTTCTCCAGTGAAAAAGTTTGTCTCGTCTGAATCAGAGAGAAATATGCACAGATCACCGTTAACAAGCGAAAATAGTTAATGTTGGTGGCATTTGATGTGAGGGGACGACAGTGGATGGATTTTTTTTCCACTGGAGGAAGTGTTAGATTAGCCTATAAGTTTTTGGCCAGAAGTGATGGTTTAAAGTTTAAACGCATTAATGATGAATCACACACAGTTTTTAACTTCACAAGACGTTAATTGTTAGATTGGAGTGGTGTGGATTACTTGTGGGTTATTGTGATGTTTTTTTTATCAGCTTTTTGGACTCTCATTCTAACAGCACCCATTCAATGCAGAGGATCCATTAGTGAGCAAGTTATGTAATGCTAAATTTCTAATTTGATCCGATGAAGAAACGCCCTCTGATCTTGGTGGTCTACGGGTTAATTTTCAGCACATTTTTTTATTTTTGGGTGAACTATTCCTTGTACCATAAAATGTAATAAATCTCACATGTCAAGCAGTCCATATGAAAAATCTGTAGCACTGGTATCTGTCATTCATGGCTTTGATTTTAAGTCAATCATGTATCTGTTCAGGGAAATGTGCAAACAACTGGGAAAAACCTCTGCTGTAAAGAACCCAGCAAATGCCATCTGGTGGCTCCCCTTACAAAGAGCAGTAGCTGCTGTAGTACAGCGATTGTATCAGAAGGCAATACATTCATATGTGTTCATATAACATTGTGCTCCATATTTATATTAATTTACATCCAAGGATCTTCAAAGATGGTACAGTGGGTACGGAAAGTATTCAGACCCCCTTAAATTTGTCACTCTTTGTTATATTGCAGCCATTTGCTAAAATCATTTTTAAGTTACTGTTTTTTTCCCCTCATTAATGTACACACAGCAACCCCATATTGACAGAAAAACACAGAATGTTTGACATTTTTTTTGCAGATTTATTAAAAAAGAATAACTGAAATATCACATAAAATCACCCCCAACAACATGGTAATAGCATAGTATGTTTTTATTAGTATCTTACATGTTGGATATCATTATTTGCAGTGTTTAATTGACCCAATGATGATATAATCATTAAGTCATCATGGCAACCCATCAAAATAGTTTAACCAATTTCAATGTACATTTTTAAAATACATGCTTTTTTCTTTGTTAAAAGAAAATACTGTTAAAACGTTGCTTATTTAAATGTTATTGTTAACAAGGATTGCCATAAGCCTACATATGACTATATATTTAATTAAATAAGTTGACATTTGATGTGCTCTATTTGAAAGACTTATAAATCTGTCACATCATGGTTTGCTTTAATTTGTCTGATATAAAGGGTTTAAAGATCATTGAGATTTTGGTCACATTATGAACCAAGAGGAAAACTGTAACAGACAACATACACACTTAATATTCAACACAGAGGAGGCTTATGTTTTTTATGTAAGTCTGTATGCGGTTGAAATGTTCTAATCCGCCTGTGGCGCTCATGTCTTTATTTGTCTGCTCGAGACCAAAACGTACAGCGAGAGGGAGCTGTGACCCTGATTACAGGTGCATCTCAATAAATTAGAATGTCGTGGAAAAGTTCATTTATTTCAGTAATCAACTCAAATTGTGAAACTCGTGTATTATATAATTTCAATGCACACAGACTGAAGTGGTTAATGCTTTGGTTCTTTTAATTGTGATGATTTTGGCTCACATTTAAACAAAAACCCACCAATTCACAACAAATCTCAACAAAATTAGAATTTGGTGACATGCCAATCAGCTAATCAACTCAAACACCTGCAAAGGTTTCCTGAGCCTTCAAAATGGTCTCTCAAGTTTGGTTCACTAGGCTACACAATCATGGTGAAGACTGCTGATCTGACAGTTGTCCGGAAGACAATCATTGACACCTTTCACAAGGAGGGTAAGCCACAAACATTCATTGCCAAGAAGCTGGCTGTTCACAGAGTGCTGTGTCCAAGCATGTTAACAGAAAGTTTAGTTGAAGGAAAAAGTGTGGAAGAAAAAGATGCCCAACCAACCGAGAGAACCGCAGCCTTATGAGGGTTGTCAAGCGAAATCGATTCAAGAATTTGAGTGAACTTCACAAGGAATGGACTGAGGCTGGGGTCAAGGCATCAAGAGCCACCACACACAGACGTGTCCAGGAATTTGGCTACAGTTGTCGTATTCCTCTTTTTAAGCCACTCCTGAACCACAGACAACTTTAGAGGCGTCTTACCTGGGCTAAGGAGTAGAACTGGACTGTTGCCCAGTGGTCCCATTTTTTTTCAGATGAGAGCAAGTTTTGTATTTTCATTTGGAAACCAAGGTCCTAGAATATGGAGGAAGGGTGGAGAAGCTCATAGCCCAAGTTGCTTGAAGTCCAGTGTTGTTTCCACAGTCTGTGATGATTTGGGGTGCAATGTCATCTGCTGGTGTTGGTCCATTTTGTTTTTTTGAAAACCAACGTCACTGCACCCATTTACCAAGAAATTTTGGAGCACTTCATGCTTTTCCTTCTGCTGACCAGCTTTTGAAGATGCTGATTTCATTTTCCAGCAGGATTTTTTGGCACCTGCCCACACTGCCAAAAGCAGTGTTTGGTTAAATGACCATGGTGTTGGTGTGTTTTACTGGCCAGCAAACTCACCAGACCTGAACTCCATAGAGACTCTATGGGGTATTGTCAAGAGGAAAATAAGAAACAAGAGACCAAAAAAATGCAGATGAGCTGAAGGCCACTGTCAAGAAACCTGGGCTTCCATACCACCTCAGCAGTGCCACAAACTGATCACCTCCATGCCACGCCGATTGAGGCAGTAATTGAAGCAAAAGGAGCCCCTATCAAGTATTGAGTACATGAACAGTAAATTAACATACTTTCCATAAGGCCAACAATTCACTAAAAACAAATGTTTTTTTTTTTTTATTGGTTTTTTTATGAAGTATTCTAATTTGTTGAGATTTTTGTTGGGTTTTTGTTAAATGTGAGTCAAAAACATCACAATTAAAAGAACCAAAGACTTAAAACTAATTCAGTCTGTGTGCATTGAATTTATTTTCACAATTTGAGTTGAATTACTTAGATAAATGAACTTTTCCACGACATTTTTATTTATTGAGATGCACCTGTATATAGAACAAACAAATTCTAACATAGCTTAGTTTTTAAGTTTAACGTAAGTTTTTTTCTCTCCATGTTTCAGAGTAAATTGTCAATTTATTTTGTTTAGTTTAATAAATGTTCAAAATGTCTCATTTTCAAATGATATAAAGTCCTGTGCTAATTTATACATATAAAGTATTTTGGGGGTGCATAAATACAGCTATCAAAACATGATTTAAAAAAAAAAAAGTTCAAAGTTCAAGATTCATTGAAAAGTAACATTTTACTGAAGATTATCAATAAAGTGATATAAGCGCACAAACAAACAAAAAGTAACCAATGCTTCAAGCATAAATGAACTGCATTTATGTGTAGGATGAACGTAAATTATCTATTAACTGTATAATTAATTAATTAGTGTTCTGCTAATTGTGTTGTTTTGGTGTCTCCATTTAGTGCCTTAAAATGTAGAAATCAATTTAAAAAAAAATAATTTTCAAAGTTTTTTAATTCCTTGTTTTATTTTTGTGATTTTTGTTTTTATTTTATTTTATGTAAAGCAATTTGAATTACCATTGTGTATGAAATGAGCTATACAAATAAACTTGCCTTGCCTTGCCTTGCCATTTCGCTGATAAGAGTTTGCTTTTTTCTTTTTGTACAGTGAATTTATTTCTAGTGCACGTTTGGTATTCTGGTCACTTTATAATAATAATCTTAATTAACTCTTGTAATAATAATATAAATACTCTGGTAGTTTATCAACTACACAACACCAGTAACATCCATAATTAGGTTTATTTTAATATAAGATAAAAATCAGTACAGTGTAACACAAGTTTGATTTTAAAAATTAATTTAAAATAAATAGTAAATACTAAAAATGGGTAATTAAGCACATAGGCAAATATTCATACTTAATGAATTCAACATGAATTTACCGTTCCCAACACAAACCGTACACATATAATCGAGAAAAAAAACAAAACACAGACAGATACATAAACTCATACAGGTTTGTGAACATGTTTGAATAAATCCAGATTATAAACTGTACATGGTACATACTCTCTGGAAATGTGTTTATGGATCAAATCTGCTTCTTAACTCAGGATTACTTGTTGATCCTCAAGTGTGAAGTTTGCGGTTCGGTCAGTTGGCACCTGGTACATTTCCACCCTCTTCCAGTCATCGATAGCTGTAGTAATAAACCATCCAGGATATTTAACAGATTCAAAAGTGTTGTAAGCCGTGCCGGTCTCTTTCTTGAAGAATAGGAGGCTGTCGTACCCGTTCGGGTCACCGGCTTTAATGGTGTTCAGAGGGCCACTGACCTCCTAAAACAATTAAAAGGGCTTTAAATCCTCATTTTACAATGTGGAAAACAGTTTTTGGGGAAGGTTAATGTGTTTGTGGTGCACAAACCTTCAAGAGCAGGACGGGGGAAGAACCACCAGACTGGGTACAAGCAATGTAGAGGTTGCTGTTGGAAATTCCCAGGCACACAGGCTGGCCGTTATTTTGTGGGGCACTCGATACGTACGTTGACATACTGAATTGCACTGAAAGCAGCAGAAAATGTGTAGGGGGTAACGTCAACAGGACATTTCTGAAGTCATGCATTTACATGTGAAAGCTCGTGTTGAAGATTTACCTTTGTATTGAATGGTTTCTGCACTCAGCGTCACAGCCTTCAAATGAAGATCTTCGTTGGTTAGTTTGTTGCTCTGCACCAGAGTCTTTTTGTACTTATCACAGACGGTGCACTGCAGGGTCCTGGTCTTACAGTAAGTCGGTGTCACATTAAGTGGCTTCACGTGACGCTCTGTGGAAATAAAAAGACACAGTGAACATCAATCAAAAGAGAGCAAATGCTTAAACGTTGTGGTAGACAAATTTACTTTTTAAGTCAATTAATATACCATATAATATTATAGAGGTTTGAAAAACCAGCTTGACCCCTTTGTATTGTTTAAAATCTAAATAAAATCTTGTCAAATTGACCCAAATTACATTCACCCAATTAGAACTAGGGGTGCAAAGGGGTGGAAAATATCCAGTAAATTTCCAGAAACTTTACAAAAATCCCAGGAATATTCCAAAAAAAAAAAATCCTGGAAATCTTAATTCCCAAAGTTTCTGGAACGTTCCGAAATTGTATGGAAATTTTCCACTTTTTGCAACCCTAATAGAAACATCAAAAATCAGGTACATTAGTCACATCTAAAATCCCTCGTGCTGAGGTGCTGAAAAACCTTTATGTAATTTGGAGTTGTCAGTCAAAAATAGCTGGCTTTTTAAAAACTGCTTGTAAATCTCTCCTCATGCTATATTATAATCAAATTTTAGATTCAAAAGTTAGTTTTCTTTCAATTTCTTCATATATGAGCATCTGCCAGATGCTTAAACGTAAACACCCTTCTCCGAAGATACATAAAAAAAAATATATATTATTTTGGTTGTGCATCCATGAAATATACCATTCAAACTGACCCACAAACATAAGTCACAAAATATGAAAAAAAAAAAACATAGGTTAACCAGTATTTCTGTCAACTCAAGAATCCATCTGGGTCAAATTGAGCAGCTACATAATTTAATGGTTAAGGTGGTTGTCAGTGTGGTTTGTTGCTGGTGCTTCGAGCTCTAACCATCTTGACCAACTATCAAACCACCTGAAGCCAGTTTAAGCTGCTTAAAAGTTTGCTAACAGTACCTTCGATCACATTCTCCAAGAAGAAGTTGAGCAGCGCATCTTCACAAAACTTGCCAGAAGACATTTCTTGGATGTGCTTCAACCTTTTCACAGCAATGATGATGTTCACCACTTGCCTCATTCTGTGAGGATGCGGTGACAGTTCTAGTTTGATGTCTTCATGCATGTTGCATTGGCATATCTGGAGAGAGAAAAAAACGGTCTTTTAGAAGACTTAATATTAATCAGACCATATCCACGAGCATATTTAACAAGCAACTCACCATGGCTAGTTGATCTGGGCAGTCCGGTTCATCAAAGCCAGCACTGTCAGGGTAAATGATGTCTGTCTCCAGTGCACTGTTTAGGAAATTAACAAAATGTACCATTAAAGGAGTTTTAGGCAAACTAATCCAAAGCAAAGCTAATTAAAAATATAGAAATGCATCATTTATAGATTTTATGTTAAATGCATCATTTAGACAAGAGCTATTTGATTTGATGCATTGATTTATATATATATATATCTAGATATATATAGTACTGTTATAACACGCGATACTTACTCCGAAGGCAAAATGTAGTGTTCATGGCATTCCATCGTTCTAAAATAAAGCATAAAACTAAACAGTGAGAAAATAACAATCTTTAAAAACTGATTTTCAATCAAGATGCACCTGAAAGTAAATAGTACGCCACATACCAGTCGTTTAGTTCAGTTCCCTCTCTGGAGTTATAGAGTTGGTTAAATCGTTGTTTCTCTTGTGAGAGTGTTCGGTTGAATGTGTTTGTGACAGAGGAAGTGTGCTTTGCCTTTATATGCTCCACATAGACTAGTAAGATCGTCGGGAATTTCCCCTTTCCAAGAAGCGCGCAATCCCTTCCAACAAAGGAGCAGAAGTTTGTAAGTTTCGACATAACCGGTCAGCAGGGTTTTATAGTTGCATGTGTTCCTTTGAAGTGTAAACAAAACTTGCATACTTTCCTTTGTTACAATTATTTTAATTTTCTCCAAAGAAAAGGAGGTTGTGCGCAAGCTCAGATGCACTCGCGATGACATAATGCTCATTTTGTTCTCAGATCTAATAATTTATTCAAAAATGCATTTTAATACATAGAATAATTTAGATACAACCATTTAATGATTATGATTCTGCATTCATTAAATTAAGAGTCAGTTTGAAATGTTTTGACTGTCCTAAAGTATCAGATATTATAAAAGGAAAGTATAGCCTACAGATGTCGTAAAAGGATAAAAAGTCTTTTAAAAAGTTAAAATTCTTAAAAAAATATTGCCATTGGCATTATATTTTATCATTAATTCTTAAAAAAGCGGAGAAGCTTTTGTTTTTTTATGATAAAAAGTTATTAAAAGGCATTTGTTTGTGCAAGTAGCAACAAGAAAACCATAACATAATATTTTTTTATATATCACTATCGAATATAGCGTTTACATATAGATATATATTATAATTAATTATAGATATATATATATAAACTTAAAGACAGCTTGACATAATTTTAATAGTATTTTTTGCATGAGGCATCCAGTAACATAAAAATAGTTTTGTAAAAATTAACTGATTCATTTTTGTGAATATTTCTCAGGGTCTTGACTACTAAACATTTATAAGGCTTGTCATAATGCACATTATGCCATTAAACAGCTTATTACAGGCTTTTCAGCAAATAAATTACAAAACATAAAACAATCAAAACAACAAAAATGTAAAAGGTAAAATATGAACCCATTGTTTTGTTCTGCAATTTTTTCTTTATTCTTTATTACGCAGTTGGTTTTTTTTGTGGTCATTTTTGTGGTTTCCGTCTGCTTTTGCAATACTGTGATGCAATTAAAGATATAGTTTGTAGGAAGGAATTCCCCAAAATCATCCTAATTTGCAACAGTTTTGAACTACACATGACAGATCAAATTTATGAAACTGAAAACATTACAGTTACTTATATAACCCACGTGACGACTAGCCCCGGTCTCCACTGGCACCAATCTGTAGCAAAATGTACACGCAGCTTGTACACTCATCTTTGAGATTTACTCGTACTTGAAAGAAATTTAAAACAGTTTCTTACCTACAACATTGTCTTGTTGAGTCTCCGTCCTCCATACAGTGTTACTGTTTGTGCTGTGAGGAGCAGTAAAGCTCTTCAGGTGCATAGGGTCACTCACTTCAGACTGATCTTGAGACATGATCCCTGAAAAGGCAGTGACTCACTCAAGCCCTACTGCAAGGAGCAGATAACAGCCCATAATATTACATTCAGGGGTCAGAGGGGTCAAAACAGCAGGGGCCACAAGAAGTGTCCACATGAGATAGAGAAAGATGAGTCATTACTGTGTTTGTTATATTCTTATTCAGTGGGGTGCAAAATTATGTTTCAAATTGAATGCATTGCAAAATTATACCATTTGCGTAACAATTAGAGTGAAAAGTTGAATGAATGACACAAATTTCTGATTAAATGTCACTAAAAATTCGAAAATAGTCGTTGTTTACAATTTTTCAAAATCCTACAGCAATTTATTTATTTTTAGGATTAAATAAGATTCGTTCATTAATTTATAATATATATTTTCGGATAAATGTATCAAAATGAATGTAAAAATTGTATAAAATACTTCTCAGAGAATCCTTTTAGAATAGATCGGATCTCTTTCTTTTCCGCTGGCCAAAGCAGTATATAATTGTTTTAAACAAAGCAAATGTTTTAGGATATTTAACACATGTTTTAGGATATTTAAATAGGCTATATTAGAATCAGAAATACGTTGTGTGTAAATAAGTGAAACAACACCTGAAAATGGCAAAAACGACACAAATTTCTGACTTAAATGTCACAAATTCGAAAATAGTCGTTGTTTACAATTTTTCAAAATCCTACAGCAATTTATTTATTTTTAGGATTAAATAAGATTCGTTCATTCATTTCCTGCGTTCTGCTCAGCCTAGCACACAGTTGAGCGCAAACGCTGAAGTGAATGCATTCAGCACGTGCACATTTCTTGTTTATGAGGTTTACAAACGACTTGCACATGTGCTGTGGTCTGCGCATAATCCACGCTAATCCAAAAATCGAGCTGAACAGAGCGGGGACATTTGTTGATTTGAAATTATTTTAAAGGTGCAGAATATAAGTGCTTGAAATGGGTACTGCAGTCCAAATTCAAAAGTTAAAAGCTGCAAGCAGCGGTTGAAAGGGGCCTCGCGCAACCCGGGCTCACGCCACCAGTGGCTTTAGGAAAACATTCAAGTCAAGTCACCTTTATTTATATTGCGCTTTTAACAATACAGATTGTGTCAAAGCAGCTTTACAGTGAACGGTAAGCAATATGCATTTAAAGTGGTGAATATAGGGGGGGAAGAAGGGGGAAGTCATGGCCTAATGGTTAGAGAGTCGGACTCATAACCCAAAGGTTGTGGGTTCGAGTCTCGTACAGGCAGGGACTGTAGGTGGGGGGAGTGAATGTACAGCACTCTCTCCCACCTTCAATACCATGACTGAGGTGCCCTTGAGCAAGGCACCGAACCCCCAACTGCTCCCCGGGCGACGCAGCATAAATGGCTGCCCACTGCTACGGGTGTGTGTTCACGGTTTGTGTGTGTTTGTGTGTGTGTGTGCACTTGGATGGGTAAATGCAGAGCACAAATTCCAAGTAAGGGACACCATACTTGAACACACATCACGACACGTCACTTTCACTTCAGATAGGGGTAATGTCAAAGTAATTTCTAAGTGCCAATATATATAGATGTCATTAGGACAAGGGGCCTCAGGTATAAAAAATTTTTTTGTAGATTATCCTAAAACTGTAAGTTACGCACAAAAAAGCTAGATTTGCGGAAACCTTGCGCAAAAAATACTTTTATAAATCCCTGGTGCAGCGCGCAGATTGTCGCGTTAATGCGTCTCACTCCCCAAACTTCCACCATTATATGGGTTTTTTACGCCTAGTTGTTATATGCATAACCTCCTCTGCATATAATTTCAAGGCCATATTCCCATCCAGGGCCACCATGTATTAACACCGTCAAAGGTACAGGGACGTCATGCGGACTCTAAAATTTGTACGGTACATACATCGCTAAAATCATTCATGTCTTGTCTTGTTTCGATCAATACAGGGGCAAAAAAGATTTAGTCAGCCACCATTGTGCAAGTTCTCCCACCTTAAAAAGATGAGAGAGGCCTGTAATTTTTCATCATAGGTATACCTCAACTAGGAGAGACAAAATGAGGAAAAAAAAATCCAGAAAATCACATTGTAGGATTTTTAAAGAATTAATTGGTAAATTCCTCGGTAAAATAAGTATTTGGTCACCTACAAACAAGCAAGATTTCTGGCTCTCACAGACCTGTAACTTCTTCTTTAAGAGGCTCCTCTGTCCCCCACTCGTTACCTGTATTAATGGCATCTGTTTGAACTTGTTGTCAGTATAAAAGACACCTGTCCAAACCTCAAACAGTCACACTCCAAACTCCACCATGGCCAAGACCAAAGAGCTGTCAAAGGACACCAGAAACAAAATTGTAGACCTGCACCAGGCTGGGAAGAATCTGCAATAGGTAAGCAGCTTGGTGTGAAGAAATCAACTGTGGGAGCAATTATTAGAAAATGGAAGACATACAAGACCACTGATAATCTCCCTCGATCTGGGGCTCCATGCAAGATCTCACCCCGTGGGGTCAAAATGATCACAAGAACTGTGAGCAAAAATCCCAGAACCACACGGGGGGACCTAGTGAATGACCTGCAGAGAGCTGGGACCAAAGTAACAAAGGCTACCATCAGTAACACACTGCGCCGCCAGGGACTCAAATCCTGCAGTGCCAGACGTGTCCCCCTGCTTAAGCCAGTACATGTCCAGGCCCGTCTGAAGTTTGCTAGAGAGCATTTGGATGATCCAGAAGAGGATTGGGAGAATGTCATATGGTCAGATGAAACCAAAATAGAACTTTTTGGTAAAAACTCAACTTGTCGTGTTTGGAGGAGAAAGAATGCTGAGCATCCAAAGAACACCATACCTACTGTGAAGCATGGGGGTGGAAACATCATGCTTTGGGGCTGTTTTCTGCAAAGGGACCAGGACGACTGATCCGTGTAAACGAAAGAATGAATGGGGCCATGTATCGTGAGATTTTAAGTGAAAACCTCCTTCCATCAGCAAGGGCATTGAAGATGAAACGTGGCTGGGTCTTTCAGCATGACAATGATCCCAAACACACCGCCCGGGCAACGAAAGATTGGCTTCGTAAGAAGCATTTCAAGGTCCTGGAGTGGCCTAGCCAGTCTCCAGATCTCAACCCCATAGAAAATCTTTGGAGGGAGTTGAAAATCCGTGTTGCCCAGCGACAGCCCCAAAACATTACTGCTCTAGAGGAGATCTGCATGGAGGAATGGGCCAAAATACCAGCAACAGTGTGTGAAAACCTTGTGAAGACTTACAGAAAACGTTTGACCTCTGTCATTGCCAACAAAGGGTATATAACAAAGTATTGAGATGAAATTTTGTTATTGACCAAATACTTATTTTCCACCATAATTTGCAAATAAATTCTTAAAAAATCCTACAATGTGATTTCTGGATTTTTTTTCTCATTTTGTATCTCATAGTTGAGGTATACCTATGATGAAAATTACAGGCCTCTCTCATCTTTTTAAGTGGGAGAACTTGCACAATTGGTGGCTGACTAAATACTTTTTTTCCCCACTGTATATCAAAATGAATGTAAAAACAAAATTGTATAAAATACTTCTCAGAGAATCTTTTTAGAATAGATCGGATCTCTTTCTTTTCCGCTGGCCAAAGCAGTATATAATTGTTTTAAACAAATTAAATGTTTTAGGATATTTAACACATGTTTTAGGATATTTAAATAGGCTATAGTAGAATCAGAAATATGTTGTGTGTAAATAAGTGAAACAACAACTGAAAATGGCAAAAACGACACAATTTGCAGAAAAATTCTAAATAACTGACGTTCTGTTGGGTTTCGGGCTTCGTACTGGGGGGGAAATTTTGTAGGTAGTGTGTTCGTGTTAGGGGAGAGTGGGGCACAAAGTAACACTTTTTGATTTTCTTAATTTGTGTAAATCCACATGGGGTTCAGAGTATAATTTTATAATCCACAGTAATTTCACACTTGTCTAGTACAAATATATTGCTTTGTTTCATAATTACAGTGTATACGTTTTTCTTTATTTACCCTCAAAAATTGGAAGTGAAATGTGACAACATGCCCCGTAGGTGGGGTACATTGTAACATCTGAGGGGCACGTTGTAACATGACCATATAACAGCTTAAAATGTTATCTGATTGCATGAAAAAAATATACAAGACAAACTAAAATATTTTGTCAATAAAATAAAATAATTATTTATTTCAAATAAAATAATGGCGTTTTTTAAGAATGAAAAGTAATCTGATTTTGGAGTTTGACAATGAACACATTGCAACCATGCTTGGGACGGCCCACATACACGAGCCAAAATGCTTTACATGTCTTAAAATAATGTTTGTTTCTCGTCGTTTATCATTAAAATGTATTAAAGTAAGTAGTGTGAATTACATCGCTAATGTCATAGAATAGCACGGCAGGGCACATTGTAACACAGTGTTACAACATGCCCCATCTGCGCAACTGGAATTTAAAACCGGGTACTGTCTTCTGATAGTTAACAAAGCATTAAAAAATAATTTAAACTGATAAATAACAGATTGGAGATTAAAATAATAGCAGATACTGTATGTTGCATTTTAAATGAGTAATAAAAACTGAGATGAAAAATTTACTTAAGCCAGAAATATAATTTTACTATGGTAAAATAAATGTTCAGCGATATCTTCAAAAGACTTTTGAATTTTGGCACACTTTTTTCTCTATATAATGTTGATATAGTAACTAGTAAATGCTGTAAATTTGGTTATGCTATCATGTGTTGAAATATTTAAACCACGTGCGTTACAACTAACCCTGCGTTACTTTGTGCCCCGCGCTCCCCTACATGTGTCTACCGAATTTCGTACATGTATGTGAAACATAGCTCGAGGGGCACTTCGTTTAAATTTTATAGGTGGCGCTATTGAGCCATTTTGCCACACTGAAACCCATATCAGATGTCAATTTTCGCCACTTCTGGAGCGTGTGCAAAATTTCATGAGTTTTCAAGCATGTTTAGGCCCTCAAAAATGCGATGCACTTTGGAGAAGAAGAAGAAGAAGAAACTGAGCAATTCCAACAGGGTCCTCGGGCCTGGGGCCCTACATATCGGAGAGAGTTGTTTCTCACGCCTCCTCGCTCACGCAGGTTGCCAGATTGAGGACACACAACAGGAACAAGCGCAATTTACAACGGAAGGCGATTTATCCACATTTTAATGTGTCTCTGGTCATAGAAGTTTTCAGATGGATGCATAAATTCAGCTAACAAAACAAAAGTTTAATGTTCAAGATCCATTGAAAAGTAACATTTTACTGAAGATTATCAATAAAGTGATATCAAAGAGCACAAACAAACAAAAAGTAACCAATGCTTCAAGCATAAATGAACTGCATTTATGTGTAGGATGAACGTAAATTATCTATTAACTGTATAATTAATTAATTAGTGTTCTGCTAATTGTGTTATTTTGGTGTCTCCATTTAGTGCCTTAAAATGTATAAATGCAATTTATATATGCTGATAAGAGTTTGCTTTTTCTTTTTGTGCAGTGACTTATTTCTTAGTGCACTTTGGTATTCTGGTCACTTTATATAATAATCTTAATAGAAATCTTGTAATAATAATCTTGTAGTTAATCAACTACACAACACCAAGTAACATCCATATATTAGGTTTATTTTAATATAAGAAAAAAAAAACAGTGCAGTGTAAAACAAGTTTGATTTAAAAAATAATTTAAAATAAATATTAAATATAATTAAAAAAAAAATAAATTAAGCACATAGGCAAATGTTCATACTTAATGAATTCAACATGAATTTACCGTTCCCAACACAAACCGTACACATATAATCGAGAAAAAAAAAAAAACACAGACAGATACATAAACGTCATAAAGGTTTGTGAATGTTTGAATAAATCCAGATTATAAACTGTACATGGTACATACTCTCTGGAAATGTGTTTATGGATCAAATCTGCTTCTTAACTCAGGATTACTTGTTGATCCTCAAGTGTGAAGTTTGCGGTTCGGTCAGTTGGCACCTGGTACATTTCCACCCTCTTCCAGTCATCAAAAGCTGTGGTAATAAACCATCCAGGATATTTAACAGATTCAAAAGTGTTGTAAGCCGTGCCGGTCTCTTTCTTGAAGAATAGGAGGCTGTCGTACCCGTTCGGGTCACCGGCTTTAATGGTGTTCAGAGGGCCACTGACCTCCTAAAACAATTAAAAATCCTCATTTTATAATGTGGGAAACAGTTTTTTGGGAAGGTTAATGTGTTTGTGGTGCACGAACCTTCAAGAGCAGGACGGGGGAAGAACCACCAGACTGGGTACAAGCAATGTAGAGGTTGCTGTTGGAAATTCCCAGGCACACAGGCTGGCCGTTATTTTGTGGGGCACTCGATACGTACGTTGACATACTGAATCGCACTGAAAGCAGCAGAAAATGTGTAGGGGGTAACGTCAACAGGACATTTCTGAAGTCATGCATTTACATGTGAAAGCTCGTGTTGAAGATTTACCTTTGTATTGAATGGTTCCTGCACTCAGCGTCACAGCCTTCAAATGAAGATCTTCGTTGGTTAGTTTGTTGCTCTGCACCAGAGTCTTTTTGTACTTATCACAAACGGTGCACTGCAGGGTCCTGGTCTTACAGTAAGTCGGTGTCACATTAAGCGGCTTCACGTGACGCTCTGTGGAAATAAAAAGACAAAGTGAACATCAATCAAAAGAGAGCAAATGCTTAAATGTTTTTTTCCTTTATAAGTCAATTAATATAGCATATAATATTATAGAGGTTTGAAAAACCAGCTGGACCCCTTTGTATTGTTTAAAATCTAAATAAAATCTTGTGTCAAACTGACCCAAATTACATTCACCCAATTAGAACTAGGGTTGCAAAGGGGTGGAAAATGTCCAGTAAATTTCCAGAAACTTTACAGAAATCCCAGGAATATTTCAAAAAATACTGGAAACTTTCCCAAATTTCTGGAATGTTTCCGAAATGTACTGGAAATGTTCCACCTTTTTGCAACCCTAATTAGAACACATCAAAAATCAGGTAACATTAGTCAAATCTAAAACCTTGTGCTGTGCTGAAAATCCTTTATCCAATTTGGTGTTCCCAGTCAAAAAATACCGGCCTTTTAAAAACTGCTTGTAAATCTCTCCTCATGCTATATTATAATCAAATTTTAGATTCAAAAGTTAGTTTTCTTTCAATTTCTTCATATATGAGCATCTGCCAGATGCTTAAACATAAACACCCTTCTCCGAAGATGCATCAAAAAATATATATATTATTTTGGTTGTGCATCCATGAAATATACCATTCAAACTGACCCACAAACATAAGTCACAAAATATGAAAAAAAAAAATCATAGGTTAACCAGTATTTCTGTCAACTCAAGAATCAATCTGGGTCAAATTGAGCAGCTACATAATTTAATGGTTAAGATGGTCGTCAGTGTGGTTTGTTGCTGGTGCTTCCAGCTCTAACCATCTTGACCAACTATCAAACCACCTGAAGCCAGTTTAAGCTGCTTAAAAGTTTGCTAACAGTACCTTCGATCACATTCTCCAAGAAGAAGTTGAGCAGCGCATCTTCACAAAACTTGCCAGAAGACATTTCTTGGATGTGCTTCAACCTTTTCACAGCAATGATGATGTTCACCACTTGCCTCATTCTGTGAGGATGCGGTGACAGTTCTAGTTTGATGTCTTCATGCATGTTGCATTGGCATATCTGGAGAGAGAAAAAAACGGTCTTTTAGAAGACTTAATATTAATCAGACCATATCCACGAGCATATTTAACAAGCAACTCACCATGGCTAGTTGATCTGGGCAGTCCGGTTCATCAAAGCCAGCACTGTCAGGGTAAATGATGTCTGTCTCCAGTGCACTGTTTAGGAAATTAACAAAATGTACCATTAAAGGAGTTTTAGGCAAACTAATCCAAAGCAAAGCTAATTAAAAATATAGAAATGCATCATTTATAGATTTTATGTTAAATGCATCATTTAGACAAGAGCTATTTGATTTGATGCATTGAGTTATATCTATATATATATATAAACAAGCGATACTTACTCCGAAGGCAAAATGTAGTGTTCATGGCATTCCATCGTTCTAAAATAAAGCATAAAACTAAACAGTGAGAAAATAACAATCTTTAAAAACTGATTTTCAATCAAGATCCAGGTGAAAGTAAATAGTACGCCACATACCAGTCGTTTAGTTCAGTTCCCTCTCTGGAGTTATAGAGTTGGTTAAATCGTTGTTTCTCTTGTGAGAGTGTTCGGTTGAATGTGTTTGTGACAGAGGAAGTGTGCTTTACCTTTATATCCTCCACATAGACTATAAGATCGTCGGGAATTTCCCCTTTCCAAGAAGCGCGCAATCCCTTCCAACAAAGGAGCAGAAGTTTGTAAGTTTCGACATAACCGGTCAGCAGGGTTTTATAGTTGCATGTGTTCCTTTGAAGTGTAAACAAAACTTGCATACTTTCCTTTGTTACATGGCTGTCACGATAGAGAACTATTAAGCTAATTATTTTAATTTTCTCCAAAGAAAAGGAGGTTGTGCGCAAGCTCAGATGCACTCGCGATGACATAATGCTCATTTTGTTCTCAGATCTAATAATTTATTCAAAAATGCATTTTAATACATACAACCATTTAATGATTATGATTCTGCATTCACTAAATTAGAGTCAGTTGAAATGTTTGACTGTCCTAAAATTATCAGATATATAAAGGAAAGATAGCATACAGATGTGTGAAAGGATAAAAACGGCTTTTAAAAAGTGAAAAGTCCTTAAACCAAATATTGCCATTGGCATTATATTGTATCATAATCTTAAAAAAGCGGAGAAGAGAAGAGAGAAGCTTGTGTTTTTTTTATGATAAAAAGGTTTAAAAGGATTTGTTTGTGCAAGTTAGCAACAAGAAAACCATCAAATCTCTTTTATATATAAACTAATAGAAACTCGATATATATATAATATATCTATATATATATATATGTATAATATCAGGTTATAATATATATATATATATAAATTCAAACAGCTTGACAGCAATTTAATAGTATTTTTTGCATGAGGCATCCAGTAACATAAAAATAGTTTAGTAAAAATTAACTGATTCATTTTTGTGAATATTTCTCAGGGTCTTGACTACTAAACATTTATAAGGCTTGTCATAATGCACATTATGCCATTAAACAGCTTATTACAGGCTTTTCAGCAAACAAATTAGAAAACATAAAATAATCAAAACAACAAAACAACAAAAATGTAAAAGGTAAAATATGAACCCATTGTTTTGTTCTGCAATTTTTTCTTTATTCTTTATTACTCAGTTGGTTTTTTTTGTGGTAATTTTTGTGGTTTCCGTCTGCTTTTGCAATACTATGATGCAACTTAAGATTTAGTTTGTAGGAAGGAATTCACAAAAATCATCCTAATTTGCAACAGTTTTGAACTACACATGAGCGATCAAATTTATGAAACTGAAAACATTACAGTTACTTATATAACCCACGTGACAACTAGCCCCGGTCTCCACTGGCACCAATCTGTAGCAAAATGTACACGCAGCTTGTACACTCATCTTTGAGATTTACTCGTACTTGAAAGAAATTTAAGACAGTTTCTTACCTACAACATTGTTGTATTAGAGACTGTACGAATGCGTTGGTTGCTGTTACAGTACTAAATCACCTTAGAGTGTCAGTTACTACAAGGGATGTCCAGTGACCCAGAGAGTAATGAAACAGACAGTTGTATCTCAGTTTTATCGATTTACTCTGTTAGATGCTGAGTATCAAGAAATCCACTCCATATACTCCCATACTCATGATTTAAGGAGATCACATACGTGCAAATAAAATGTCCAAATAAGGAGCATAGGCCTATGCAAATAATAACTGAAACAAATATTTACAACAGATTTAGATCTCAAGGATACCCAATCTTGCAATTATGCAGGGAGAAACAATGAGTACAACAGTCCTGGTTGAATTTCAGTCGCTGGAAATATTCAGATGTAACTGTGGACTTGGGCATTGAGCTGTAGTCTCGGGTCCACTGATGCACAATATCCGATGAGAATAAATGCAAAGGTCCACAAATGTCTATGAATGTTTGTTACTGCAAACGGATCTTGCTCGTGTGGTGTGTATAATTCTTGAGTGTGGTTCTACAATACACAAATGAAGCTAATTAGTAACAGAAAGAACAAAATGTGCAATTAATGCTAACAGCTCAAAGGAACTTTGCTGCATCACAGACAGATCCGTAATGGCGATCGTACTTGTCACAATTAGCACAATATTTCACATAATAAACAATCATACTTTAGTATAAAACTGAAAATATAACTTAGCAGCAGTATATCAATGAAAACCATATGACCAGTTAAAATAACACTCACGGTCTTCAATGACGCACATTCAAAATCCTTGTGAGGCAAACTTCAGTGAGAGATTATTAACGGGAACGCACCATCAGCCGTCGATCAAGATCACAAATATTCTCCCTACAGTTCACAACGTGAAATCGCTGCAGGTTGACATCTTATTTCGGATTAATTCACGACTTTCATTTGCGGCAGCGGGACCTTCTCCTCTCTCCATCACGACTGAACTTCAGTCATCTCACTTCCCATACTCTCGCGCAGTCTCTGAATAAACCACGCCTACTCAATGAAAATAAATGACCAATCTGACCGCTGTACAGCCCTTTTAATATAACACAAACTGAACATGGGCTTTTTTACAGCCGCCCCCAAATTTGGTATGCAAATTTGACAGTTGTATTGTTTATGATATACTCTATGAATCTGGGGGCAACGTTGGCAATTCAATCAACTTAGCTACTGGTCTGGTGTATGTATGATCTTTCACTTTGACCACTGCTGTTCTGACTCTCCCATCTGAACTGGGAATGACAGAAGAAACTGTGCCTACTCTCCAGAGCGCTCTCGGAATCTGCTCATCAACAATGAGTACAACAGTACCGATTGCAATGTTCTCCTTTTCATGGTACCATTTCTGCCGTGACTGTAAAGTGTGCAAGAAATCACGGACAAAATGTTTCCAAAAATGATCACTTAGAACCTGACTATGTCTCCATCGTTTTTTACTGAGTAGCTCAATATCTGGATAGACAACCAGAGGCAACGAGGAGTCAGGCCGCCCCATCAACAAGGAATTTGGCGTTACTGGATCTGGGTCTGCCACATCACTTGAGACGTAACCCAAAGGTCGAGAATTAAGCACACTCTCAACTTCTATCAAGATGGTTCTTAATACCTCTTCAGTAACAGTTTGAGCGCCTAAGGTGGTACGTAAGGCTGTCTTCACAGATCTCACCTCTCTTTCCCAAGATCCACCAAAATGAGGCGCACTGGGAGGATTAAACCGAAAACTGATTTGTTCCTTTGCTAGCTGCTCTCTAAGGCTGGGCTGAAGCTGATAGAAGGAGTCTTCCAGCTCTTTGCTTCCACCTTTGAAATTTGTTCCTTGATCGGAAAGAAGCTCATAGGGTTTCCCTCTCCGAGCAATGAACCGCCTAAGAGACAGCAGGAATGAATCTCCATCCATGTGATCCAGCAAGTCAAGATGTACAGCTCGAGTTGTGAGGAATTTATATATTATACCCCATCTCTTCTCCATGCGGCGGCCCACCTTTACTACTAATGGTCCAAAACAATCTACTCCCATAGAATAAAAGGGGGGTTTGAATAACCGCAGGTTCGAAGGAGGTAGGTCTGACATCCTTGGAATCATCGGCTTGCCTCTCCACTTTGCACAATCTAGACAGTTACGCTGATGCTTCTTTATCGCTTCTCTTCCCCGCAAAATCCAGAACTTGCGCCTTAACTCGGCATACACTCGTCCAGTTCCTGGATGATGTAGTTGGTCATCGTAATGCTTTATTAAGAGCTTCACTACTGGATTGTTTGGAGATAGAACTATAGGGTGTAGGACATCATCACTCAAGTCATCGCACCTGCGAAGTCGTCCTCCTACTCTAATCAAATCCAATTTTCTGTCATACTCTGGAGCCAGCTTAATGAGTCGGCTGCGTACAGGAATGTCTTTTCCTCCCTTGAGCAGAGCAAATTCCTCGGGAAAGTCCTGCTTCTGACATTGTCTCAAAATAGACAACTCGGCTTTCTCAAAATCATCTGCAGTAGGCGAATCTGTGCCATCCGCCGCCCCGTGAAGGGATCGCGCTGTAGCTTCTTGAAATTCGCGATAACTACTGAATTGAAGGGCCTCAGGTACAACATCTTCAGACTCAGTTAACGATCCGCAAAATGTGGATTTCTTAAGTTCTTCAGGAACTTCTTTAGGAACTTGACCTTCTGGTGTCTTAGGCCAACAGCTACTAGATTGCATCAAGAAGGCTGGACCTCGTTTCCATCGTGTGTCTCCCGCTATATGAGCCAATGACAACCCGCGTGTGATATCATCGGCAGGATTGCTCGCGGAGTCAACATAACGCCAAGATCCAGGATCAGACAATTCTTGAATTTCAGTGACTCTGACTCCTACGAATACCTTGTATCTGCAAGAATCAGAATGCAGCCAAGCAAGAACTGTCGGATGTCTACGGTCAGTTCTTTCTTCAAGACGTCTCCTAGCTGCACTCCTGTTAATGCAGCACAGAGCTCCAAACGAGCAATGGAGATCTGTTTCTTCGGAGCTACTCTCGACCTTGCAGCCACAAAGGCTACCTGAACATTGCCCTGATCGTCTTCAGAACACAGGTACGCTACTGAACAGTAAGCTTTTTCAGAAGCGTCACAAAACACATGAACACTTCAACTCTTGACAGGGTACTGCAGGCTGGAACTGTAGCATCTTGGAAGACAGATTTGCGACAAGTGTGGGAGCTCGCTCTCCCACTGATGCCAGCTGGCTAGCAGATTCACAGGTAAATTGGGGTCATCCCATTCCCTTCTTTTGTCCCATAACCACTGGACAATGATTTTTGCTCTTGTGGTATACGGAATGAGATACCCAAGGGGATCGTAAAGCTTGGCTAAAGTGCGATAGATCTTTCGCATGGTAACATCACCATCTTCTCTCTGGTAAGGTTTGTACCCCAAGGTGTCAAATCTACAGTGCCATATCAATCCAAGG